>WNWK01018409.1:0-40025 GCA_009830355.1 Cherax destructor
CAGTAAAATCCTCTTTTTCCAATCTTCGACACAATGACGCCAAAAGTATTACTAATAATCATGAAGGTACTGACGAGACTCAGCAGGAGCAGTGGTGTACCAGAGAGCTATCAGCAGCACAGCCCCTGTCAACCACCTCAGACAGCCAGCCATCACACTCACTGCTTCCTGCAAGATAAAGCACTCCGCTCATGTGGAGGTGACTACTTACACATAAAAATGTAAAAATATAATAACGTTCAGCATAACAGAACACACAAAAGAATTCCTAATTGTTAGAAAACCCTTATATATATAGAAACAAGTCAGGTGCGTACTATAAGGCACTAAGCACCGGAACATAACTGCTGTCTCATCCTCATTAACTCCTACTATAAGCGTTCCCGTAAATCAACAATGATGATAAAAAATTACATTTCTTCATTTTTTTCATATCCGAATTATTCGAGTTAAATTTCATCAGATTCATAAGGGACGCTCGGTCTGAAATATCATTTAAGGCGGCCCAGGACTTACCCAGAGATAAAGCCAAAGGGAAATACGAATTCACTCACCTGTTTGGAGTATACTGTGTGGTGTTGGCAGCTGCTGCAGGGTGAGTGCTGTTGTCCCAAGCTCCCTCTCTATTATATACCACTTATGTAAGGTAGTTATGGGTGCTTTGAGGATTCGTCAACAAGATAAACCCTTTGTGGATTCCCCAGTGCTGATGATAACACTAATGCGTATAAAGTAACATACGCACTAGCTTGAACTGGTAAACAGCTGTGTAATTTAATGAATACTTTTCACTCAAAGTAACGCATCATTAATATAAGTTACTTAGAGCGAAATTTAGTCCATAAAGAAACGCTCGCTCGGTGTATCATATTTTCTTTGGCAGAAATAACCATTCAGTATACTAGGTTGTAATCTAGTAGTACCTAACGTGTAATAAATAATGATTAACACCTAATCACAGTCGTGCTGCTGTTAAAATCATTCTATTGTGAACTCCATGGTCACAATACTGGCAAAATTTTAAATATGCAGAAGGAACTTGATATTCCAAGCATCAGAGATCGTGTTACTGAAAGAAATATCCTAATTGGGGTTAATATGCTCAGGCAAGCCCATTCAAACCCATGCACAGAAGCCCTCCAAACTTTCCTCAGCACTGGTGAACATCCCTCCAGATGGATCGAAAAAACTGGAACCGACCTCCGCATGAATCAGATACATGATCTGTGGCAAGTAAGACAACAGCGGCACTTCTCCGCTCCATGGAATATTACCCCATTCCAAACTACCATCCCTCCATTTCCCCCCAAACTACTTCTTAAATCACAACCAAAGCTTCGCCTTGAAGCCAAACATGATGCCTTAAACTGTATTGATAATTTAGCCAAACAGCACACTCTCTCACAAATTATTTACGTTGATGGTTCTGCTGTTGTCATACAGAGTGATGGCTCTCGTAAAGAAATTGGAGCACGCAACAATAACTGGGCCTCTACCCTTCAGACAGAACTGTTTGCCATACTCCTTGCACTCAAATGCGTCCACGTATCTAAGGTTAACTCTCTAATTGTAACTGATTCTCTGTCATCCATAAATGCTCTCAACTCATCAAGTATAACTTGTAGAATGCTCGTGTCAGAAGCCAGGCACAGGTATGGTAGGATTCTGGATAGTAGAGTCAGAGTGCACATGCTGTGGATTCCATCTCACATTGGTCTTCAGATGCATGATAGAACTGATAAATTGGCTAAGTTTTATGCTTTCAAAGAGGGGATAGATTACTATCTTGGCTTGTCAGTTAGCAGTTTGAGAACAATAATACGAAAAGAACTTCAACTGAATTTTATTGACTTAAGACTCAGGGAGATTGACACCAGTCAGTCCATCTATCATCATTCTATCATGCAGGAGGAGCCACATGTCTATGGTGCATCAAACAAAATAAGCAGACTCTTGGATGTCACTACCGCCCGCCTCCGGCTGGGTTACAAGTATCTTTGGCAGGTTAAATCACCACCACCAGATGTAGACCAAACAAGATGTAAACTTTGCCAGTTGGATTATTGTCACACCCTGCGTCATTATGTACTGGAGTGCGATAAAATTAATGAATTCAGAGACAACTCACTCAGAAATGTTCAAGATATGTCAAAGTATTTTATCCACAGTGGTATATTACAGACCATTCTGGAAAAATACCCTGACTTTGCTCCCTGTAAATAAAGCATTGCCACGTGTGTGTGTGTGTGTGTGTATGTATATATGTGTGTATGTGTATGTATATACATGTATGTGTGTGTGTGTGTGTATATATGTATGTGTATATGTATATGTGTGTGTGTGTGTGACCCAACAATTAAAATTTGCACCAATAACTCATTACATTTGTGGCTGGGTGTGGACTAATAGATTGCTCATTGCTTTATAATTTGTTCATGAGTGCATCCATGTACAGACGTAAGTAAATTTACTTACATGATTCATTACCTTGTAACTAGTGAATTCATTACCATTGTACCTTGTTCAGCTATCAAAACTTTGGGGCCCAGTCTCTGGACCCTATATATGCCTCTGTAATCTGCAAATACCTTTGTAACTTGTCATGATTGTGACCATCTGAGTTCATTACCTTTGTAACTTGCTCAGCTATCAAACTTTGAGGTCCAGTCCCTGGACCCATTATGTACCTCTGTAATCTTTTGACTACCGCCCACAGGATGGGTATGGGGTGCATAATAAAGATATCAAACTAACGAAGATGGAATGCAAAATCCCTGGATTGTCCGTCATGTTATGCATATCCTTAAGCAAGGATGCTATACAAAAAAAACCAGACTTCTTATTATGCATGGGTCCTCGCGAGGATTTGGTGACATTAGACTAACGCTCTCCGTACCTGTCCTTCACGTTTCGCCTGTCAAGAATCCCTTCCACCTGAGTCACAGTACATAGAGAATATCGGGAGACAATACTGGTGTTAGCGCCCATTTTCTCTGGTTTCATTTGGAGGGCAGACTAAAATACACTGTTCCAGGCGTTTCGGCCATCGGAGATTGTGTTCCACCTTCTGTAGTGCCGTATATGGAGAATTCCACATTATTAGTAAGTCTGCTTAGACCCTGCATATGAATACAGTTGCACAAGTTCATACGAGTACAGTTAAACGAGTTTATGCATAATGGTATATGTGAGTTTCTCAGGATAGCCTGGGAAAGGTGGGTGATTTATCATCTCTGAGTTCCTAGTGTTAAGGAACAGCGCAAATGTAATGGTAGATTAGATTTTTAGATTTTGCCACCAAAGTGTCTAGTTTACTGTGCACCCCATATCCATCCTGTGGAGGGTAGCGCAAGAGCATATGGATACACAAAAGGCCTAGGAACTAGACCCCAAAAGGGTTAACAGGTGTACATATGGATTTATATCTACATATCTACAATTCACCAGATATACAAGCAAATTTAGGAAATTTGCTTAGTATATCTGGGATCTTATTTTCATTAATAAGATATCTTGACATGTCACATAGGTTATTATACTGTCTATCTTTGTATTCCTCAATAAGTGGACAATTAAGCACATAGTGTTCAAGACAGTGACCATATGCCTGATCACATAATTTGCATTTAGCTTGATCATCATCTGTGTGTCTCCCAAACTGCCAGAAGTACTTGTAGCCAAGCCTAAGCCTGGCCACTACAACATCAGTCAGTCTGTTCACATTGCAAGTTGCTCCATAAACATACTTATCTATGTTCATGTTATCATAGTGGGTTATAGATCTACTCAGGCTTCTAACTGCATTCCTATAGCAATCCTTTTCATTATTTACTTCTCTCCTTCAGTGATGACATAGAATCAGCAATGATGATAGAGTCAAGCTCAGTCATAAGTTAGCCTTAGTGCCATTAGGATTGCAAACAATTCAGTTTGCAGTGTAGACGCCCAGTTGTTAATTCTTATGCCTAGTTCAACAAATTTATTATCGTTCTTAACTAGGGAGGTGGCAACCAGAGCAGATGCAGCCCTGCCAGAAGACTCCTGTTTAGATCCATCATTGTATATAACTTGTGATAACTTATTACTACCAGCTAGGTGAGAAATTTCTTCTTGACCAGTTGCTTTAACAAGTGATTTAAGGAAGGGATTACTAGCAATGAGCTTCTTGGGAGGGGCTTGCAGGTATGTGATATTAAATAAACACATCTTCCATGGAGGGGTGAAATGCTCTTGTTGTCTACAGTGATACAGTCCATGAAGGTTATAAAACTTAATGTAATTGGTAAATATGTTGGTAGTAGGTAAATATCTTCCCTACTGATAGTATAGATTGCCAAGTAGTTAATATGATTTGCTTAATAATGCGATGCTTGAGTTTGGGGGTGTATCAAAACTTAGGTAAAATGATTACAAATGGTAATAGATCAGTGTATGGTTACTCTGTCAGTAGTGTTACTGTGTATCATGTAGTATACTTAGATAATTCCAGGCCCCGTGGCCTGATCGCTAAAGCTCTCGCTTCACACGGCGAGGGTCTGCATTCGATTCCCAGCGCGGGTAGAAACATTGTGCGTGTTTCTTTACACCGGTTGTCTATGTTCACCCATCAGTAAAATGGGTACCTTGGTGTTAGTCGAATGGTGTGGGTCGCATCCTGGGACAAGGACCTAATCTGCCCGAAATGCTCAGCATAACAAGCGGCTTTTTATATAGTAGTATGTCATTGATGTCATTTATATCAGCTGGGCCTGTATACCTTGTAGTACATGTACTTGTAGTAAAAAAAGATTATTATTATTATTATTATTATTATTATTATTATTATTATTATTATTATATAAATACAAATACAAATATAAATACAATTTTATTTCTTTGCTCGTGTACATGAGTTTACATTACAATCATAAATTGAGGTGCAAGGAGAGCCTCTGGCATGCCTTGGCATTAGGGGTTAATCTAATGGCTTATAGACTATGAACATAATATTGGAGTAATTGAGTGAGTTTGAATTGGTAGATCAGTCAGATTATGATATGATGATAATACATTGTTCATTACAAAATGATGATAGACATTGTAACTAGTGTTTAGTAGGATGGAACATAATAGCAAAAGTTAAATTATCTTAATGAAAATAACATTGAGCATTTTGAGAGTAATTTACAGTTTGAGTATTTAGTTTAGGGTGATTAGGTGGCAACATAATTGTAAAAAATTGAAATTATTTTATAGGAAAATAACTTTGAGCATTTTTGAAGGCAATTTAGAGTATAGGTCAGCAATAGACAGAATTGGGAAGATGGGTGGGAACCCTGTCATATGTGGCATTTTGCCAAGGAGAGGAGTTGGAAATGAATGGTTGTCCAGGGTAATTGGTGTCAATTGCTGGCTGGACAAATACTGTAAGGAAAATGCAGTAACATTCATTGACAACTGGGACCTCTTCTATGCAGAAATGACATGTATGCCAGGGATGGGGTTCACTTATCTAGGTCTGGGGTGGGGGCACTGGCAACTGCAGTGGAGGGAGCTGTTAGGGCTTTAAACTAGAAAAAGTTAGTGGTATGGGTTATGGGGGGAAAACAGTGAAGTCCCAGTGTAGTAATGTTATGAATTTTAGGGGAACTAGTAATAGGCAGAATAAGGTGGATATTTGAGAGTCAGTGGCACTAGGTGACAAGGACAGCAATATGTATAGTGGAAAAACAGAAATGAACAAGAAGAGTAAAGAGAAGGGAGGTTTTCTGAACATTTATTATACTAATAGTCGTAGTGCGAGAAATAAGATGGACGAATTGAGATTAGTTGCAAGTGCAGGTAATATTGATGTTTTTGCATTAACTGAGACGTGGTTTAATATGAAAAATCGGAACATGCCTGCTGAATGTCACATTCAGGGGGGTGGGGTGGCACTCTATGTCCGTGATCATTTAAATTGTTGCATAAAAACGGGTATAAAGTCTGAAATAATACATACAGAGTCTGTCTGAATAGAATTTTCAGAGGGGTGTGAAAAATTGATTTTAGGCGTGATATACCGTCCTCCAAACTTAGATAGGGAACAAGGGAAACTACTTTGGGAGGAAATTGTTAAGGCCACAAGGCATGATAACGTAGTAATTCTAGGGGACTTTAACTTTAGTCAGATTGATTGGAATTTCTTGACAGGTAATTTAGAATCAAACGACTTTTTAGAAGTAGTTCAGGATTGTTTTTTGAAGCAGTTTGTGACAGAACCTACAAGGGGAAATAACCTACTTGACTTGGTTCTGGCAAACAAGGAATCCCTTGGTAATAATTTAGAAATTACAGAGGAACTCGGCACAAGCGACCACAAATCAATTACCTTTAACATTGAATGGATGTATGACAGTAGGGATAATTCAGTAACGGTCCCAGACTTTCGCTTAGCAGATTACAATGGGCTAAGAGAACACTTATCATCTGTGGACTGGGGTAACGAAGAGAGCTATCAATATGACAGTTTTCTGAACACTATACAGGCTGCCCAAAGAACATTTATCCCATATAAAGAAATTAGATCAAGTAGAAATGACCCAAAATGAATGAATAATAGGCTCAAATATTTTTTAGGGCAGAAGAAAGGAATTTATAGGCGCATAAAAAGAGGTGAGGGTCATCTTATAAATCAGTATACTGACATTAAGAGGGACATTAAAAAGGGGATCAGAAAAGCTTTAATGGGATTATGAAATTAAAGTTGCTAGGGATTCAAAAACTAACCCAAAAAGTTTTTTCCAGGTTTATAGAACAAAAGTTAGGGATAAGATAGGTCTCCTTAAAAATAACTCTGGGTATCTTACTGACAAGGAGAATGATATGTGCTCTATTTTTAATAACTACTTTCTCTCAGTATTCACACAGGAAGATACTAATAATATCTCAGTAATTAATTTTTATAGTGGTCCTGAAGAAGATAAATTATGTAATATCACAATCACTAGCAAAATGGTTATGAAACAAGTAGACCGACTGAAACAAAATAAATCGCCGGGTCCTGATGAGCTTTTTGCAAGGGTTCTTAAGGAATGCAAAATGGAACTCTGTGAACCATTAAGTAACATTTTTAATTTATCTCTTCAAACAGGTGTAGTGTCTGATATGTGGAAGATGGCTAATGTAATTCCTATTTTTAAAGCAGGGGACAAGTCACTACTGTCAAATTACCGCCCAATAAGCCTGACCTCAATTGTAGGCAAATTACTAGAGTCAATTATAGCTGATATTATAAGAAACCATCTCGATAAACATAGTTTGATTAACGATACTAAGCATGGATTTACGAGGGGCCGTTCCTGCCTAACTAATTTATTAACTTTCTTCGGTAAAGCTTTTGAGGCTGTTGTCCAAAGGTTGGACAAGTGTTGAAGAATTCGTTTGTATCAAGATCCCAAGCTGTTGCTGTGTCAGACTTGTCGGTTCTTTGAACCATTCATCTACATCCTGTCTGACACAGCAACAGCTTGGGATCTTGATACAAACGATTCTTCAACACTTTTCCAACCTTGGACGAACCTACTTCGAATAGTGGATGGTACCACTATGACCCCGCCTCCTCCTGCTTCACCTCACCTGATTACAGCATATAAGCCACCTCTACGGCCTTGTGCTGCACTTCTAACAAGATTGATGGACTGAACACATCGACTCCAGGCCGAGGGACTGATTACCTCAAACTCCTCCTCTCCTTACACCTTTCTACTTTGTATTGGACTGATGAAGCCACTGTGTGGCGAAACGTTTCCTCAATAAAGATACCCAAGTGTTGCATATGTGTCTAATTTATAACTTGTCGGTTCTTTGAACCATTCATCTACGTAATAAGGCTAACAGATTACTGGGATTTATATCAAGAAGTGTAAGCAACAGAAGTTCAGAGGTTATATTACAGCTTTATATATCATTAGTATGGCCTCACCTAGATTACGCAGCTCAGTTCTGGTCTCCATATTACAGAATAGATATTAATTCGTTAGAAAACATTCAGCGTAGATTTAGACAAACTTTAGGAAGATTTAGACAAACTTAATTCGTGGTCAGAAAAGTGGCAGATGCAGTTCAATGTAGATAAATGCAAGGTTCTGAAGCTCGGGAGTGTCCATAACCCAAGCACTTATAAGTTAAATAACGTAGAACTTAGCCATACAGATTGCGAGAAGGACTTGGGGGTGATGGTAAGCAGCAACCTTAAACCAAGACAGCAATGCCTAAGCGTACGTAATAAGGCAAATAGATTACTGGGATTTATATCAAGAAGTGTTAGCAACAGAAGTCCAGAGGTTATATTACAGCTTTATACATCATTAGTAAGGCCTCACCTAGATTACGCAGCTCAGTTCTGGTCTCCATATTACAGAATGGACATAAATTCGTTAGAAAACATTCAGCGTAGAATGACTAAATTAATACATAGCATTAGAAATCTTCCTTACGAAGAAAGATTGAAGACCCTAAAATTACATTCACTTGTAAGACGTAGAATGAGGGGAGACATGATCGAGGTATACAAGTGGAAAATGGGTATTAACAAAGGGGATATAAATAAGGTCTTGAGGATATCTCTCCAAGAGAGAACCCGCAATAATGGATTCAAGTTAGATAAGTTTAGATTTAGAAAGGATATAGGAAAGTATTGGTTTGGAAATAGGGTAGTTGATGAGTGGAACAGTCTGCCTATTAGGGTTATTGAAGCTAGGACCTTGGGTAGTTTCAAATTTAGGTTGGATAAATTCATGAGTGAGAGGGGTTGGATTTGAGTGGGACTCGCGCATGAGTGGGTAGAATTGTCAAAGATTATTTCTTGGGTAGCATTGAAAATTGGGTTGAGCAAATATTCTGTTAGGGGGACGGATTGTGAAGGACCTGCCTAGTATGGGCCAACAGGCCTGCTGCAGTGTTCCTCCTTTCTTATGTTCTTATGTAATACATAGCATTAGAAATCTTCCGTATGAAGAAAGATTGAAGACCCTTAAATTACATTCATACATTGAGGGGAGACATGATCGAGGTATACAAGTGGAAAATGGGCATTAACAAAGGGGATATAAATAAGGTCTTGAGGATATCTCTCCAAGAGAGAACCCGCAATAATGGATTCAAGTTGGATAAGTTTAGATTTAGAAAGGATACCATAAATAGGTGAGTACAAATAGGTGAGTACATCTGTCAAGTTCACTTGCAAAAATCACTGAGGGAGGGGCTTGTGTACCAGTTATCAGTACGTATATAATATATGCCCTTGCCAAGATATGGTTCCATCATTGTTCTAACCACATCACCAGAGATACCCAATAACTTCCTGGTATCTTTCAATGTATTATTTTCAGTGTACACAATAATATCCAATACAAGACCACTGTAGCAATCACAAAGCACAAACAACTTTATACCAAAGCGTTTCCTCTTGTTATATATACTGCTTGAATGACAGTCTACCTTTGAACAGAATCAGTGACTCGTCAATAACAAGCTTCCTGAAGGGATAAAAATACATATTGAATTTCTCTTTCAGATACAGAAACACATTCCTAATCTTATATACCTGTGGTTCTGTCAGGCCTGGTTTTGTCTGAGAAATGTAAATGGGTAACATTAGCAGAAATCGATTCACTGGTATATCACTGAAAGCTGGTGTTGCAATCAATCTGTCTGTTGACCAACATGATTTGATACGGTGCTTATACACATGTGGCATAAGCATTATTGTGGCAAAAGAAAGATACATCTCTGCCACAGTTGTCTCCTTCCACTGGTGTAGACGTGATTTTGGTGAAAGAATCGTGTTTGCCATTGTGTAATCGAAGTATCTGTTGCTTTCTCTGATAATAATGTCTATCAGGGGTTCGTCAAAGAATAACTGGAAACATTCCAGTTCAGTGGCATTGTCTCCAAGTGGACAAGATGGGCGTAATCCACTGTGACTTTCATCAAACTGATGGGGATTGGGAATAAAATTTGCAGCTTCCTCAATCCCAGGTGCGGTCTGCTGGTGGGTACTGGATATTTACAGGTGGTTGTGGGGTTGTGGAAGTGGAGGTTGTTGTTGTGGGGTTGGTGGGTGGGTGAGGGTTGCCTTTGTTGTAACTGAGCTGACTCAGCGGCGTGGGTGCCAGCATGGTCCACTGCTGGTGCCTCGCACGCCGCACCACCACAACACTACCAGTTGCATGCATATTTCTCATACCAATTGCAACGCTATCATCATCATTTTCACTATCATTTCCTGTTGTACGCCCATGGGATGTACTCCGAGATGTACTCCTAACCCTTGGAAGAGCATATGGCACACTACCAGAGCGCATATACCATCGTATATACTGACACTTCACTGGTGAATATTCCTCTTCACTCGCTACTGGAACTATTTCAAAGGGCTTGGAGTTCATAGTCACTATCAGTATCATCACCATTGCTCAATTCTGAGTCCGGGATATGAGTAAATAGGAGTTTCCGCCTTCGTTCTGGTACAATTGGCCATGAACAAGACGCCACAGCACCAGAGGTGGACGGCTGTGGGTCGTCTGGGTTTTCCTCACTTATACCGGTATTATGGTCACTAGTTTTGGTCACAACCGCCTCAAAACCTTGAAAGTCACCTTCACTGACACCCCCATCACTGTTAGAACTGTCACTGATGAATAAAAGTGTCCCAATTCGCCGAGGGTAAGGTGTTTCTTGCTGCGAGGCATGGTGGAGAGGGTGTACTGAAATGGTGTTCCCACAATGCACCACTGGGTGCCCGATTTTTTTCCTACTACGCACACTGACCGCGCAGACCCATTCTCTCATCCTAGGCCTACCAGCTGTTTCCCGCTAATTTGAAGCCGCTAAAATTTACGAGTACTAGTACGGCACCAACCCCTGCTCGTAAAACGACTAGTATGGCACCGACTCCGAAAGGGTTAAGGGAGAAAATTGTCGGTAATGGCACTTGAGCAGCCTTCTGGAATTCATTATCCTCGTAACTCGGGGTCCACTGTATATAAATCTTGATAACATGTTTACACTATTATATATTAAGTGAGCAATAGAACTAAGCCTAAAAATGTATATACAGTACAAACATTATTTACCTTAAAATATTTTCATCCTTAGCTTATAGCGAGTAGTGAATATATTTATTACCTGGAGACCTGGAGTTTACCTGGAGAGAGTTCCGGAGGTCAAAACGCCCCTGCAGCCCGGTCTGTGACCAGGCCTCATAGTGGATCAGGGCCTGATCAACCAGGCTGTTACTGGTGGCTGCACGCAGTCCAACGTACGAACCACAGCTTGGCTGGTCAGGTACCGACTTTAGGCGCCTGTCCAGTGCCTGCTTGAAGACAGCCAAGGGTCTATTGGTAATCCCCTTATGTATGCTGGGAGGCAGCTGAACAGTCTTGGGCCCTGACACTTATTGTGTTGTCTCTCAATGTGCTAGTGGCACCCCTGCTTTTCATTGGCGGGATGTTACATGTCTTCCAAGTTTTTGCTTTCGTAGGGAGTGATTTTTGTGTGCAAGTTTGGTACTAATCCCTCTAGGATTTTCCAAGTGTATATAATAATGTTATCTCTCGTGCCTACATTCTAGGGAGTACAGGTTTAGGAACTTCAGCGTTCCCAGTAATTAACCCTTTGGGGGTCGACAGGCCTTCTCGGAAATACGTTCAGGGTCGAAAATTTTTTGAAAAAAAAAAAATTCTTATGAAATGATAGAGAATCTTTTCTGATCATAACGACACAAAAATTTGAAATTTGAATGAAAACTTACGGAATTATGCTCTCGCAAGTTATCGGTCTCAAAGGTGTTTACACATCGGCGATTTCACCCACTTTGAGCCCTATTTTTGGCCAATTACAATGTTTCAGTCCACTAAAGTCATAGTGATTTCGCTAGAATTTTATTTCTTCTATCGATTGAGTACAAGAAACTGCCTATTTACCAATTTCAACTACCCAAAACAGTGGTCAGAAAATGACAATTTGGCCAATTTCACACAAATTACAAACGATGCCAATTTCAAAATAGGGTTCAGAATAAACAAGGCAGACATTCCTGGCACTAAAATAACGTCTTCTCTGTTCATTAGTCATGTCTCCAGGCCCCTCTTACATTACTTTTGCTTTCCATTTTGAATTTTTATTCTCACAAAAAATAGAAGACTTACTGTTATGTATACAACTGCATCATTGTAAAAATGGTATAAATAATATCAGCACACTTGTGCATGAATATTAGACTCGCCAGTTGATGTGTATTGGATGCATGGTGTGATTTGTTTACTCTTGAACATCGGCGAAAATCGAACATTTTTGCTACTTTGAGCTCAATTTCAAGGTATTTGTCATTGTCAAACCAATCAAAATCATCTCTATTTCTGTAACATATCTTTCATTCTATCACATGAGACTAAGAAAACGAGAATACATCAATAAATACCATACTAAAATAGACTGCAAAGTCGCTGTTTTAAACAAAAAAAAACGGTCAGTTTTTTTCTCACTATCAGTGTGTGGTGAAAGATTTTTTATACTGCGCACACTGACTACATAGACCCATTCTTTCATATGTAGGCCTACCAGCCGTTTCCTGCTTAATTTGAAGCCACTAGAATTTACACGTACTTGTACGGCACCAACCCCTGCTCGTAAAACGTACTAGTATGGCACCGACCCCGCAAGGGTTAAGGTGGTTTATCGCAATTATGCATGCCGTGAAGGTTCTCTGCACATTTTCTTGGTCAGCAATTTCACCTGCCTTGAAAGGTGCAGTTAGTGTGCAGCAATATTCCATCCTAGATTGAACAAGCGACAAGAAAAGTGGGCTTGGCATTCGTGGTTATGAAGGTTCTCATTATCCATCCAATAGATTTTTTCGCTCTATTGTGTATTTGGAATTTGTTTTATACTCCGATGAAATTTTAATTTCCTCACATTTTCCATATCGAAGGTGTAATTGAAATTTCTCATCAATGAACTTCATATTGCTTTCTGCAGCCCATTTAAAGATTTGGTTGATGTCTGCTTGGAGTCTTGCAGTGTCTTCAATGGTGGACACTGTCATGCAGATTTGGGTGTCATCTGCAAAGGAAAACACGGCACTGTGGCTTATATCCCTGTCTATATCCGATATAAGGATGAGGAACAAGATGGGAGCGAGTACTGTGCCTTGTGGAACAGAGCTTTTCACCGTAGGCGCCTCAGACTTTACTTTGTTGACTACTACTCTTTGTGTTCTACTTGTTAGGAAATTATAGATCCATCTACCAACTTTTCCTGTTATTCCTTTACCATGCATTTTGTGTGCTATTACACCATGGTCACACTTGTCAAAGGCTTTTGCAAAGTCTGTGTATATAACATCTGCATTCTGTTTGTCTTCTAGAGCATCCAGGACCTTGTCGTAGTGGTCCAGTAGTGGTCCATGCTGCCCTGGGTTGTGTAATTGATGGGTATCTAGGAAGTCTGAATAAATTAACAATAAATTGCAAGCCGCTACATTAGCAAAATGCTGTAAAGTAAAGTGCTGTAAAGCTGTGCCTGCCTGTACTCAAATCTGGCTACAATACACATTACAAATTCATAATTAGTTGGTCATAATATTTGTTATTGTGCTAATGTGCTTATGCCGTGGTCATGGCACTTACATATTACCTGTGTAAGATTGAAAGGACATAAACTGCATAATATGCTGAGGAATGTTCATGAATGGTATACAATACCGACAAGATGAAAATTAGACACATGTGCAACATCTGGGTATCTTTATTGTAGACGTTTCGCAACACTGAAAGGGTTAATGATCAAAAGGTACCCGCATTAAATCAGTACAGTGGAACCCGAGTTTCGAATGCCTCGTCAATTGAACAAATCGAGTTTCAACGCTTTTTCAAACAAATTTTGTCCCAACTATCGAACGCGTCCCATGTTTTGAACTAGTGCATACCAGACCTGTCCGAACAGGCGCTTGCGCACCTCGCCGCGCAGGCGTCATGAGCCAGTCTAGCGTTGTTTACCCTTGAGTGAGCATTACCCTACATGCTATTCCAAACATTTCACAATTAATTAATTGTGTTTGGAGCTTGTTCATTAAGTGTGTCTATGAAATAAGCTACCATGGGTCCCAAGAAAGTTCCTAGTGGTACCCTGTGGTAAAGAAAGTGAGAAACACCATAAACATGAAGAAGGAAATAATACAAAAATACGAGTGTTGTGCGAATTTCCAGGCTTACCGGGATATATGGCAAAAACAAGTCAACTATCGGTTGTATCCTGGCAAAGAAGGAACAAATCAAGGAAGCTGATGTTGCAAAAGGTGTTGATAAGCTAACCAAAAATAGACCACAAATAGTCGAACAGGTTCAGAAGTTGTTGCTGGTGTGCATCAAGGATAAAGAGTTAGCGGGTGACAGTGTCGGAGACAATCATTTGTGAAAAGGCAAGGTAGTTGCTTGCCTATCTTGCAAAGAAAATGCCTGGAGCCAGTGCTGATTGTAGTGTTAGTGATTTTAAGGCCAGCAGAGGCTGGTTTGACAGATTTAAGAAGTGTAGTGGCATACCTAAATAACTTAAATAACTAAATAACTTACCACCATTTATATACAAAAAAGCCTCTCAAGTTCTCTCACCAATTATTGCTACACTCTTTAACAAATCCATTGAATCCTCTACCTTCCCATCAATACTCAAAATAGCGAGGGTCACCCCAATACATAAAGGAGGAGCTCAAACAGACCTTAATAACTACAGGCAGATATCTAACTTACCCCTTCTCTCCAAAATCTTTGAAAAATTAATTCATAAACAAATATATTCCTACCTCACCTCCAACAGCGTACTCAACCACTGTCAATTTGGATTCAGGCCTAATAAAAATACAAATGATGCCATTATACACATGTTAGAAATTCCAGTGGGAATCTTCATTGATTTATGTAAAGCTTTTGATACAGTTGACCATGATCTGTTACACCTAAAATTATCCCACTATGGTATAAGAGGACACTCCCTCAACTACCTAAAATCATACCTAAGCAACAGAAACCAATATGTGTACACAAATGGAGCTAGCTCCACTGCGCAAACTATTACCGTAGGTGTCCCACAGGGAAGTGTTCTTGGCCCACTACTCTTTCTCATTTACATTAACGACCTACCAAATGCATCTCAACTACTCGAACCCATACTTTTTGCAGATGACACTACATACGTTATCTCGCACCCTAGTTCAGACATACTAGCCAACACTGCAAATACTGAATTGCAGAAAATATCTACCTGGATGATGACCAACAAACTTACTCTCAATATTGATAAAACCTATTTCATTCAGTTTGGGAACAGAGCTACAAACGCACCACTTAACATAATGATAACGGGTCCCCTATCACAAAACTCCCAGAGGGAAAATTCTTAGGAATCCATCTTGACAGTGGCCTCAAATTTCAGACACACATACAACAAATTTCCAAGAAAGTCTCAAAGACCGTGGGAATACTATCCAAGATACGGTACTATGTTCCACAACCAGCTCTCCTTAACCTATATCACTCACTCATTTACCCATACCTCACCTATGGAATCTGCGCATGGGGCTCTACATCAATAACTCATCTCAGACCACTAATAACACAACAAAAGGCAGCAGTTAGAATGATAACAAATTCACACTCCAGACAACATACTCCACCAATATTCAAAAACCTAAACTTACTCACCATACAAGACATCCATACTTTTTACTGTGCCTATTACATACATAGAACACTCTATGCAAATATTAACCCACCACTCAAACTTCTCCTTACCAATTTTAACAGGACACATGACCATAACACTAGACACAGATCACTCCTCGATGTTCCCCGTGTCCATCTAACACTATGTAAAAACTCAATGCATATAAAAGGCACGAAAATTTGGAATTCATTACCTGTCATTGCCAAAGAAACCCTGCCTGTACCTCAATTCAAAACGATGCTAAAAAATCACCTTCTCACCCAAAGCTAAATGCTCAATATCAAACATTCTCAACAAAGTAGAATAATCACTTAATGTAAAAACCTGACTAATCACTTAAATGTAAAAACCTGACTAATCACTTAAATGTAAAAACCTGTTATGAATAATACATACTAAGCTAACTATTACCTAACATTTACATTATAATGACCACGTAAACTGTAACTGCAATGCAACTAATTGTTTTAAATTGTTATCTCACTCAATTAGTTGCATTGCTGCAATTAATTGATATGTTCAACTTATATTCAAACTTTATAACTTAGATATGCAATTATACTTATTTTATAAATTGTCAACCATAACTTTTTACCATGTAGTCTAGAATAAAGTAGTCTTAAGAATGCCCGCAATGCACAGCATATTAGGGGCTTTTGGCCTGTACATCTCATTAAGAAATATATCTTGTCTACCATGTATCATTGTACCATGTCACAATAAAGTATTATTATTATTATTATTATTATTATTATTATTATACACAATGTTGTAAGGTATGGTGAGGCTGCCAGTTCAGACAAACATGCAGCTGAAAAATTCATAAACAAGTTTCAGGACTACATAAGACTGAAAATTTGAAACCTGAACAAGTGTTCAATTGTGACGAAACTGCCCTGTTTTGGAAGAAAATGCCAAAAAGGACCTACATTACTCGGGAGCAAAAGGCACTGCCAGGACACAAGCCCATGAAAGACAGGCTAACTCTTACGTTTTGTGCTAATGCTAGTGGGGATTTTAAAGTGAAGCCTTTACTGGTGTATCACTCAGAAAATCCCAGTGTGTTCAAGAAACACAATGTCATCAAGAATAGATTGTGTGTCTTGTGGAAAGCTAGTTGAATGCATGGGTCACAAGGCAACTTTTCAGTGAGTGGATCCATGAAGTGTTTGGCCTCAGGTGTGAAACAATACCTACAGGAAAAGAATTTTGACCCCAAGTGCCTCCTGTTACTGGACAACGCTCCTGCACATCCTCAAAACTTGGAAGACCTACTGACTAACGACTTCAGTTTTATAAAAGTGAAGTTCTTGCCTCCTAATGCCACTCCTCTCCTCCAGCCCATGGACCAGCAAGTCATTTGTAACTTCAAAAAACTCTACACAAAAACAGTGTTAGAAAAGTGCTTTGAAGTGACCTCGGACACTGAATTGACCCTTAGAGAGTTCTGGAAGAATCACTTCAATATCTACAACTGCATAGGCCTTATAGGTAAGGCTTGGAATGGAGTGACTTCCAGGACTTTGAACTCTGCTTGGAGACCATTGTGGCCAGGTTGTGTCCAAAAGAGGGATTTTGAAGGGTTTGAGGCTGACTCTGACCCTGTCGACCCTCTGCCTGTTGTGGAAGGTATTATGGCATTGGGCAAATCCCTGGGTTTGGAGGTGAGTGGCGAGGATGTGGAAGAGTTGGTGCAGGACCACAGGGTGGAGCTAACAACTGAAGAGCTGAAAGAGCTGGAACTGGAAGAGCATCAGACCAGAGTTGAGGCTATTGCTTCACAGGAGGAGGAAGAAGAGGGACTGGTTGAGGTGCCTTCTTCAGAGATTAAAACAATCAGAAAATTAATCTTAACATTTTCATAAGAAAAAATAATTTTTTGTTTTTCAAATATTTTGTGACATAGGAAGACAGCTTTAGAATTGGGCTGGGCAACAGTAAAAGGGTTAAAGGACCAAACACCCAATGCAGAAGAAAAAAAAAAAAAAGAAGAAAAAGGAATGGGGAAGAGGTAAAACAAGAAGGAGGAAAAAGAATCAGGTTAAGTCACAGGAGTTCTGAAGTTTGGAGCATTTGACAATATAATGGGAAAGGATGGCATCTACAGTGACAAGGCCAGGACTAAGATTCATACCTTGAGTTTACCTGAAGAGAGTTTCGGGGGTCAATGCCCCCACGGCCCAGTCTGTGACCAGGCCTCATAGTGGATCAGGGCCTGATCAACCAGGCTGTTACTGCTTACAGCACGCAGTCCAACGTACAAACCACAGCCTGGCTGGTCAGGTACCGACTTTAGGTGCTTGTCCAGTGCCTGCTTGAAGACAGCCAGGGGTCTATTGGTAATCTCCCTTATGTATGCTGGGAGGCAGTTGAACAGTGTTGTCTCTTAACATGCTAGTGGCACCACAAGGAAAGTTGTGTATAAGGGATGATTCAAGAAGATGGCAACTGTGAAAGTTAGAAGTAGGGTAGACAATTTAAGCAGAAAACCAGTCAATAGGATGACAGAAAAGAGCATTTTAGAACTTCCATATTGAATCCCATTATTACTATTTGCCATACATTTATTATTCAATTTTAATTAACCATCTTTTTATTTTTTCATTCACCATTACTTGTTTAAATTTGACTTATCACCATTAATATATACAGTGGACCCCCGGATTACGTCATTTTTTCATTCAAGAATGCTGTTCAAGTGCCATTACCGAACGAATTTATTCCCATAAGGAATAATGTAAATTAGATTAGACCTTTTAGACCCCCAAAAATACACTTACAAAAGCACTTACAAAAATAAACTTACATAAATGGGCGAGTTTGGGGACTATCGTAAACCGGGGTCCACTGTACTTTTAATCAACTCTTTTTTGTAAAATTAATTACTGTTGCCTCATAATAATCTAATACTTGTCACAGAGCAATATTATATCCTCATAATTGTACCATAACAATTCTTATCTACCTCCCTTTTTATTTCTACTTTTTTAATTTACCATAACTTGTTTAACCCTTTCGGGGTCGGTGCCGTACTAGTACGTTTTACGAGCAGGGGTTGGTGCCGTACTAGTACGCGTAAATTCTAGCGGCTTCAAATTAAGCGGGAAACAGCTGGTAGGCCTAGGGATGAGAGAATGGCTCTGCGTGGTCAGTGTGCGCAGTAGGAAAAAAATCAAGCACCCAGTGGTGCATTGTGGGAACACCATTTCAGTACACCTTCTCCACCATGCCTCGCAGCAAGAAACACCTTACTCCTCGGCGAACTGGGACACTTTTATTCATCAGTGACAGTTCTAACAGTGATGGGGGTGTTAGTGAAGGTGACTTTCAAGGTTTTGAGGCGGTTGTGACCAAAACTAGTGACCATAATACCGGTATAAGTGAGGAAAACCCAGACGACCCACAGCCGTCCACCTCTGGTACTGTGGCGTCTTGTTCACGGCAAGTTGTACCAGAACGAAGGCGGAAACTCCTATTTTCTAATGTCCCAGACTCAGATGTGAGCAATGGTGATGATACTGATAGTGACTATGAACTCCAAGCCCTTCGAAATAGTTCCAGTAGCACGAGTGAAGAGGAATATTCACCAGTGAAGCGTCAGTATATACGACGGTATATGCGCTCTGGTAGCGTGCCATATGCTCTTCCAAGGGTTAGGAGTACATCTCGGAGTACATCCCGTGGGGGTACAACAGGAAGTGATAGTGAAAATGATGATGATAGCGTTGCAATTGGTATGAGAAATGTGCATGCAACTGGTGGTGGTGCGGCACGCGAGACACCCGCAGTGGACCATGCTGGCACCCACGCCGCTGACTCAGCTCAGTTACAACAAAGGCAACCCTCACCCACCAACCAACACCCACAACCACAACCTCCACTTCCACAACCCCCACAACCACCTGTAAATATCCAGTACCCACCAGCAGACCGCACCTGGGATTGGCAGGAAGCTGCGAATTTTATTCCCAATCCCCATCAGTTTGATGAAAGTCACAGTGGATTACGCCCATCTTGTCCACTTGGGAACAATGCCACTGAACTGGAATGTTTCCAGTTATTCATTGACGAACCCCTGATAGACATTATTATCAGAGAAAGCAACAGATACTTCGATTACACCATGGCAAACACGATTCTTTCACCAAAATCACGTCTACACCAGTGGAAGGAGACAACTGTGGCAGAGATGTATCTTTTCTTTGCCACAATAATGCTTATGCCGCAAGTTTATAAACACAGTATCAAATCATATTGGTTAACAGACAGATTGATTGCAACACCAGCTTTCAGTGATATTATACCAGTGAATCGATTTGTGTTACTTCTACGCATGTTGCATTTTTCGGACAAAACCAGGCCTGACAGATCCGACAGGTTATATAAGATTAGGAATGTGTTTCTGTATCTGAAAGAGAAATTCAATATGTATTTTTATCCCTTCAGGAAGCTTGTTATTGACGAGTCACTGATTCTGTTCAAAGGTAGACTGTCATTCAAGCAGCATATACCAAGCAAGAGGAAACACTTTGGTATAAAGTTGTTTGTGCTTTGTGATTGCTACAGTGGTCTTGTATTGGATATTATTGTGTACACTGGAAGTAATACATTGAAAGATACCAGGAAGTTACTGGGTATCTCTGGTGATGTGGTTAGAACAATGATGGAACCATATCTTGGAAAGGGGCATATATTATATACTGATAATTGGTACACAAGCCCCTCCCTCAGTGATTTTTTGCGAGTGAACTTAACAGATGTGTGCGATACAGTGCGTGCAAATCGTAAGCATATGCCTAGGTTCAGTGCAGGCACTCGTAGAGGTGAGGTGCAGGCGTTTGCTGCCAATGATATCATGGCATTTCGGTGGCATGACAAACGAGATGTCACACTGTTGTCATCAATTCACCCTAATGAAATGGCAGACAGTGGCAGGGTGAATAGAGAGACCGATGAACCCATTCTAAAACCTGCAGCTGTGATGGACTACACTCTCAATATGCGTTCAGTGGACAAATGTGACATGCAGATTGGGTTTGCTGATTGTGTTAGAAAGAGTTATAAGTGGTACATAAAACTCTTTTTTCACATTCTGGACATTTCCATGCTCAATGCTTATAATGTTTATAAGTTGAAGACCAGAAACAAACCACCATATGGCGAATTTTGTTTGTCTGTTATCAGGCAAATAATCACCAAGTACCAAGAAACACCACCTGCAATAGAAAACCGCCCACGAAATTACCAACAACTACCCTCTCGTCTGAGGCTTGGTGGTGAACACTTCCTAACAAAACTGCCTGCTACTGCTTGCAAGAAAAAGGCTCAGAAGAGGTGTTATGTCTGTGCACATACAAAAAGACGCCCACAGCAATGCAAAGACACTCGTTTTATGTGTGTGGAATGTGAAACACCATTGTGCATGGAACCATGTTTCAGAGACTTCCACAGGCTGCAGAACTTCTAGAAACATCTGCAGTGACTCAATATGTGTATATATATGATTGAACAATAGTTATAAACATAATTGTACATTGTACATTGTTGTAAATATGTTTTGTAAACAAACTAGTGATAACAGACTTTGTGGCATTATTTTATAAGAAATAGCGAGTGAATATTTGAAAAACAGCACTTATATTGGTCTCACAGTCCATAAAAGTTATTTGAAAAAAAAAATTAAATTTCATAAGAAAATAACTTCAAAAAAAAAAAAAAAGATTACCGGCCAACCGGAAGTCGCCGATGTTGCTGTCACCGGATCATTTTGGGTCAACTTGAATCCTCCATATCTCCGTAAGTATTGATCGCAAAAATTTTTTGTTTAGCTATTTAGATTCAGAAATAAACTATCATTTCATAAGAAAAAATAATTTTTTTTTTCCGAATATTTTTCGACCCCAGGAACACTTTCCTCAGAAGGCCTGTCGACCCCCAAAGGGTTAAAATTTAACAAGTCATTCAAGCAATACAGTGGACCCCCGGATTACATACTGCTCCAAACTCGAACAATTATGTAAGTGTATTTTTATTAGTGCTTTTGTAAGTGTATTTTTGGGGGTCTAAAAGGACTAATCTAATTTACATTACTCCTTATGGGAACAAATTCGTTTGGTAACGGTACTTGAACAGCATTCTGGAATGAATTAATAACGTAAACCGTGGGTCCACTGTATTTTATTTTTGCAAAATCAATTACTATACAGTGGACCCCCGAGTAACGAGCACCCCGGAAGTCGTACAATTATTTAAGTATAATATTGTAAATGCTTTTGTAAGTGTATTTTTAGGGGTCTGAAATGGACTAACCTACTTGACATTATTTCTTAAGGGAGTAAATTCGTTCGGTAATGGCACTTGAGCAGGCTTCTGGAATGAATTTTGCTCATTACTCGGGGGGTCCACTGTAGTTCTTTGCCTTCGGATACAACTAACTGCCTATTATAATTTCAAATATCACAAACTACTGCACAATAATTACTTAATACTTGTCATAGTACTCAAGTCAACCACCCCAACAGTTCAACTTCACTCTGCCAATTAGGCATCCTTAATCTGCCTTTATTCCTAAGTTAAGCATTCTACATTATTCTTAAGTTAAGCATCCAGAATCAAACTTTAATCTTATGATTTCAAATACAGTGGTACCTCGAGTTACGAGCTTAATTCGTACCAGACGGCTATTCAAGTTCCGATACCGAAGGAATTTTTTCCCATAAGAAATAATGAAAATTAGATTAATCCATTTCAGACCCCTAAAAATACACTTACAAAAGCACCTACAAAAATACACTTACATAACTGTTCAAGTTGGGAGCGAGCTGCTCGTAAGTAGAGGTACCACTGTATTGATCTTGATATCAACGTCTTAGTAAATGACTTACAAGACCCTAGCAGCAACTGCTCTTATTATACAGCAGACCAAGTGAAGACACTACTCAGAGCAAATAACAACATTACCATTTTTAATTACAATGACAGATCCTTAAGTAAACACTACGATGAGCTCCTATCAGTACTCAATTCCCTAGATGTCAGTATGTCTATCATTACTCTCACTGAAACCTGGCTAAAGCCTAAATGTACAGATATCTATGCCATCCCTGGCTACACAGCCATACACAACTGTAGGCCAGATTGAACTTGAATGTATAAATAATACTTGCACAAGGGATGAACATGAAGAATATATTATATAGCTAAATTTAAATCCAAAAACCTTAATAAAAAACCTAACAGATGGAACTACCTACAGAGTACCTCAGTCCAATATTTACTTATTTAGTGAAAACTTAAGAAGCATGATAACTGATGCATATATGAACAAGCACCATCTGATTATCACAGGCCACTTCAATATAAACCTCCTACATGACCATGACCCACAAGTAATTGAATTCACAAACACTATGAGCAGCTGCTTACTTCTGCCAACAGTAACATAACCTACAAGAATCTCGGAGACTAGTGTCTCCTTACTAGACCACATCTGGACAAACACAATATTCCCATTAAAATCAGACATAATCACAGATAACACAATTGACCACTATCCTACCTTCCTCATAACCAACCTAGGAAAATTGCCTCAAGACACAACTAATATCACCTTCCAAATACATAATGAGTCATCAATAACTTTATTACAGCAATGAGTAACATTGACTGGCAAAACAACCCAGATATTGAAGAATGTGTAAATAATTTTTTAAAAAAGACCAAATACCTCTATAACTTGCATTGCCCTAAAAAAAACTAAGCAGATCACAGCTAAGAGACTTAACAGCCCTTGGCTTACAAACAGCATCCTCAAAGCCATTAACAAAAAACACCTATATGAAAAGCCGGACTTGAGTCCTGGAGATGGGAAGTACAGTGTCTGCACTCTGAAGGAGGGGTGTTAATGTTGCAGTTTTATAACTGTAGTGTAAAGCACCCCTCTGGCAAGACAGTGATGGAGTGAATGATGATGAAAGTTTTTGTTTTTCGGGCCACCCTGCCTTGGTGGGAATCGGCCGATGTGTTAATAAAATAAAATACAGTGGACCCCCACCTAACGAACAAAATTCATTAAAGAAGCCTGCTCAAGTGCCATTACCGAACAAATTTACTTCCTTAAGAAATAATGTCACGTAGGTTAGTCTATTTCAGACCCCCAAAAATACACTTCCACAAGCACTTACAATATTATACTTACATAATTGTACGATTTCCGGGGTGTTTGTTAGGCGGGGGTCCACTGTAAATGAAAAGCAGTACAGATTGGGGCTAATACCTAGGGACCAGACTAAACGTTACTCGTCCATACTAGCCAGCCTGATAAGGGGGTCAAAAAAGCTGTATTATGAAAGCAGATTACATAGCATAAAAGGTGATATGAAAAAGACCTGGAAAACCTTATCGGAAATTCTAGGAACTAAAAAGATATCAAAAAACAGAATAGTCAACCTAACAAAACCAGATAAACCGCTCCTCCAACCAACTGATAACAAACTTAATGTCTTCTTCTCGACCGTAGGAAAAAATCTAGTTAGCAGAATTCCAAGCTCAAACTCAACCAACAGACTACCTCACTGGCAAGTACCAAAATACTCTATTTTTATCACCAACTAACCCAACTGAAATCTCCCTCATCATCAAAACACTTAAGAACAAGGTAGGAGACCTAAATAACTTGCCACCTTTTATGTATAAAAAAGCTTCTCATGTACTGTCACCAATTATTGCTACTCTCATTAACAAATCCATTAAATCCTCCACCTTCCCATCAATTCTCAAAATAGCAAGGGTCACCCCGATCCTCAAATATCTAACTTACCCCTTCCTTCTAAAATCTTTGAAGAATTAATTCATAAACAAGTTTATTCCTACCTAGTCTCCCTCAACATACTCAACCCCAGTTAGTTTGGATACAGGCCGAAAAAAAGCACGAATGATGCTATAATACACATGCTTGAACTAATATATACGGCACTCGAAAAAAAAGAACTCCCCCTGGGAATCTTCATCGCTCTACGAAAAGATTTTGATACAGTTGATCATGACTTATTGCACCTAAAGTTAGCTCATTATGGAATAAGAGGACACTCTCTCAACTACCTAAAGTCATACCTTAGCAACAGACACCAGTATGTATACACAAACGGAGCTAACTCTACCACACAACCAGTAACTGTTGGTGTCCCACAAGGTAGTGACCTTGGCCCACTTCTCTTTCTCATTTACATCAATGATCTACCAAATGCATCTAAACTCCTTAAACCCATACTATTCGCAGATGACACTACTTACGTCTTCTCTCACCCAAATCCACTCATACTAACTAACACTGTAAATGCTGAACAACAAAAAATATCTACCTGGATGATGACAAACAGGCTTAATCTCATGCAATTTGGAAAAAGGGCCTCAAATGTACAGATTAGCATAATGATAAATGGATCACCCATTTCTAGACTCACCGAAGATAAATTTCTAGGACTCCACCTTGAGAGCAGTCTCAAATTCCAGACGCACATACGGCAAATTTCTAAGAAAGTGTCTAAGACAGCAGGCATTCTATCGAAGATACGGTACTATGTAACGCAATCAGCTCTCCTTGCTCTGCACCACTCCCTCATTTACCCCTATCTCACCTATGGAGTCTGTGCATGGGGCTCAACTACAGTAAATCACCTCAGACCCTTAACCCTTTCGGGGTTTTGATCGTACTAGTACGTCTTACGCACTGGGGTTATTGACGTACTAGTACGCCTAAATTCTAGCGCCCTCAAATCAAGCAGAAACAGGCTGTTAGGCCTAGATGTGATAGAATGGGTCTGTGCGGTCAGTGTGCGCAATATAAAAAAAATCCTGCACCACATGGTGCATAATGAGGAAAAAAAAACTCTGACCGTGTTTTTGGTTTAAAACAGCGACTTTGCAGTCTATTTTCGTATGGTATTTATTGTTGTATTCTCTTTTTCTTGTTCTCATTTGATAGACTGGAAATTATATTACAGAAATAGAGATGATTTTGATTGGTTTGACAATAACAAGTACCTTGAAATTGAGCTCAAAGTAGCGAAAATGTTCGATTTTTGACGATGTTCAAGAGTAAACAAATCACACCATGCGTCCAATACACATCAACTGGCGAGTCTAATATTCATGCACAAGTGCTCTGATATTATTTATACCATTTTTACAATGATGCAGTTGTATACATAACAATAAATCTTCTATTTTTTTGTGAGAATAAAAATTCAAAATGGAAAGCAAAAGTAATGTAAGAGGGGCCTGGAGATGTGACTAATGAACAGAGAAGACGTTATTTTAGTCCCAGGAATGTCTGTCTTGTTTATTATGGATCCTATTTTGAAATTGGCATCGTTTGAAATTTGTGTGAAATTGGCCAAATTGCCATTTTCTGACCACTATTTTGGGTAGTTGAAATTGGTAAATATACGGTTTCTTGTACTCAATCGATAGAAGAAGTGGATTTCTAGCGAAATAGCTATAATTTTAGTAGACTGAAACATTGGAATGTGCCGAAAATAGGGCTCAAAGTGGGCGAAATCGCCGATGCGTAAGTGTCATGGCTACCGCTAACTTAGCGAAAGCATAATTCCGTTAGTTTTCGATCAAATTTCATAATTTTTGTGGCGTTATGATCGGAAAAAGATTCTCTATCATTCCATAAGAAAAAAAAAATTTTTTTTTTTTTTAAATTCGTGGACCCTGAGAACGAGTTTCAAAGACCCCCCTTGGACCCCCAAAGGGTTAATAACCCAACAAAAAAAGTAGTCCGATTGATAACAAATTCCAAATCGAGACAGCATACTCCGCCACTATTCAAGTCTTAACTTACTTAATACAGCCTTTCCTCACTTAACAATGGGGATAGGGGCCTAAAACCCCGTCGGTAAATGATTTCATCGCTAATCGAGGAATGACCACTTACTGACACTTCAAAAGTGTCACCACCCAAAATTAAAACATTCAGTTTTATGTTTGCTGGGAAATTCCTTTCAATCTGTTTATTATTAATGGTAATACAACATGAAATAGGTCTATGACTTACTTCCGAGATATTCCAGGAAACGCATACATAGCCGATTACTTGAAAAAAAAAAAAAAAAAATAAAGAAAATCGCACTTGTTTCAGTCTTTGCATAGGGTAAGAGTGATCTTCTATAGTTACCCTTCAGGCACGTAACGTTTTCAGTAATGTTCGCAGTCACTTTTTTTTTTTACAGTCAACCCCCGGTTAGCGATATTAATCCGTTCCAGAGGGCTTATCTGTAACCGAAAATATCGTTATCCGATTCTATTTTTGCCATAAGAAATAATGGAAAGGAAGGAAGAGTATATGGAGAGAAAAAAAGAGGTTAAAAGAGTGGTGAAGCAATGTAAAAAGAGAGCAGATGAGAGAGTGGGTGAGATGTTATCAGCAAATTTTGTTGAAAATAAGAAAAAGTTTTGGAATGAGATTAATAAGTTGAGGAAGCCTAGAGAACAAATGGATTTGACAGTTAAAAATAGGAGAGGAGAGTTATTAAATGGAGAGTTAGAGGTATCGGGAAGATGGAGAGAATATTTTGAGGAGTTGTTAAATGTTGATGAAGACAGGGAAGCTGTGATTTCGTGTGTAGGGCAAGGAGGAATAACATCTTGTAGGAGTGTGGAAGAGCCAGTTGTGGGTGTAGGGGAAGTTCGTGAGGCAGTGGGTAGAATGAAAGGGGGTAAGGCAGCTGGGATTGATGGGATAAAGATAGAAATGTTAAAAGCAGGTGGGGATGTAGTTTTGGAGTGGTTGGTGCTATTATTTAATAAATGTATGGAAGAGGGTAAGGTACCTAGGGATTGGCAGAGAGCGTGTATTGTTCCTTTGTATAAAGGCAAAGGGGACAAAAGAGAGTGCAAAAATTATAGGGGCATAAGTCTGTTCAGTGTACCTGGTAAAGTGTATGGTAGAGTTATTATTGAAAGAATTAAGAGTAAGACAGAAAGCAGGATAGCAGATGAACAAGGGGGCTTTAGGAAAGGTAGGGGGTGTGTAGACCAAGTGTTTACAGTGAAACATATAGGTGAACAGTATTTGGATAAGGGTAAAGAAGTTTTTGTGGCATTTATGGATTTGGAAAAGGCGTATGATAGGGTAGATAGGGGGGCAATGTGGCAGATGTTGCAGGTGTATGGAATAGGAGGAAGGTTACTGAAAGCAGTGAAGAGTTTTTATGAGGATAGTGAGGCTCAGGTTAGAGTGTGTAGGAGGGAAGGGGACTATTTCCCAGTAGAAGTGGGCCTTAGACAAGGATGTGTGATGTCACCGTGGTTGTTCAATATATTTATAGATGGGGTTGTAAGAGAAGTGAATGCGAGGGTCTTGGCAAGAGGTGTTGGGCTAAAAGATAAAGAAGCAAATACAAAGTGGGAGTTGTCACAGTTGCTTTTTGCTGATGACACTGTGCTTTTGGGAGATTCTGAAGAGAAGTTGCAGAGGTTGGTGGATGAATTTGGTAGGGTGTGTAAAAGAAGAAAATTGAAAGTGAATATAGGAAAGAGTAAGGTGATGAGGATAACAAAAAAAATAGGTGACGAAAGATTGGATATCAGATTGGAGGGAGAGAGTATGGAGGAGGTGAATGTATTCAGATATTTGGGAGTGGACATGTCAGCGGATGGGTCTATGAAGGATGAGGTGAATCATAGAATTGATGAGGGAAAAAGGGTGAGTGGAGCACTTCGGAGTCTGTGGAGACAAAGAATCTTGTCCATGGAAGTAAAGAGGGGAATGTATGAGAGTATAGTTATACCAACGCTGTTATATGGGTGTGAAGCATGGGTGATGAATGTTGCAACGAGGAGAAGGCTGGAGGCAGTGGAGATGTCATGTCTGAGGTCAATGTGTGGTGTGAATATAATGCAGAGAATTCGGAGTTTGGAAATTAGGAGGAGGTGCGGGATTACCAAAACGATTGTCCAAAGAGCTGAGGAGGTGTTGTTGAGGTGGTTTGGACATGTAGAGAGAATGGAACGAGACAGAGTGACTTCGAGAGTGTATAAATCTGTAGTGGAGGGAAGGCGGGGTAGGGGTCGGCCTAGGAAAGGTTGGAGGGAGGGGGAAAGGAAGTTTTGTGTGCGAGGGCTTGGACTTCCAGCAAGTATGTGTGAGCGTATTTGATAGGAGTGAATGGAGGCATATGGTTTTTAATACTTGACGTGCTGTTGGAGTGTGAGCAAAGTAACATTTATGAAGGGATTCAGGGAAACCGGCAGGCCGGACTTGAGTTCTGGAGATGGGAAGTACAGTGCCGGCACTCTGAAGGAGGGGTGTTAATGTTGCAGTTTTATAACTGTAGTGTAAAGCACCCCTCTGGCAAGACAGTGATGGAGTGAATGATGATGAAAGTTTTTCTTTTTCGGGCCACCCTGCCTTGGTGGGAATCGGCCGATGTGTTAATAAAATAATAATAATAATTATTAAGTTGAGGAAGCCTAGGGAACAAATGGATTTGACAGTTAAAAATAGGAGAGGAGAGTTATTAAATGGAGAGTTAAAGGTATCGGGAAGATGGAGGGAATATTTTGAGGAGTTGTTAAATGTTGATGAAGACAGGGAAGCTGTGATTTCGTGTATAGGGCAAGGAGGAATAACATCTTGTAGGAGTGTGGAAGAGCCAGTTGTGAGTGGGGGGGAGTTCGTGAGGCAGTGGGTAGAATGAAAGGGGGTAATGCAGCTGGGATTGATGGGATAAAGATAGAAATGTTAAAAGCAGTGGAGTGGTTGGTGCTATTATTTAATAAATGTATAGAAGAGGGTAAGGTACCTAGGGATTAGCAGAGAGCATGTATTGTTCCTTTGTATAAAGGCAAAGGGGACAAAAGAGAGTGCAAAAATTGTAGGGGAATAAGTCTGTTGAGTGTACCTGGTAAAGTGTATGGTAGAGTTATTATTGAAAGAATTAAGAGTAAGACAGAAAGCAGGATAGCAGATGAACAAGGGGGCTTTAGGAAAGGTAGGGGGTGTGTAGACCAAGTGTTTACAGTGAAACATATAGGTGAACAGTATTTTGATAAGGGTAAAGAGGTTTTTGTGGCATTTATGGATTTGGAAAAGGCGTATGATAGGGTGGATAGGGGGGCAATGTGGCAGATGTTGTAGGTGTATGGAATAGAAGGTAGGTTACTGAAAGCAGTGAAGAGTTTTTATGAGGATAGTGAGGCTCAGGTTAGTGTGTGTAGGAGGGAGGGGGACTAATTCCCAGTAAAAGTGGGTTTTAGACAAGGATGTGTGATGTCACCGTGGTTGTTCAATATATTTATAGATGGGGTTGTAAGAGAAGTGAATGCGAGGGTCTTGGCAAGAGGTGTGGGGTTAAAAGATAAAGAATCAAATACAAAGTGGGAGTTGTCACAGTTGCTTTTTGCTGATGACACTGCGTTTGGGAGATTCTGAAGAGAAGTTGCAGAGGTTGGTGGATGAATTTGGTAGGGTGTGTAAAAGATGAAAATTGAAAGTGAATATAGGAAAGAGTAAGGTGATGAGGATAACAAAATGATTAGGTGACGAAAGATTGTATATCAGATTGGAGGGAGAGAGTATGGAGGAGGTGAATGTATTCAGATATTTGGGAGTAGACATGTCAGCAGATGGGTCTATGAAGGATGAGGTGAATCATAGAATTGATGAGGGGAAAAGAGTGAGTGGAGCTCTTCGGAGTCTGTGGAGACAAAGAACTTTGTCCATGGAAGTAAAGACAGACGCATGCCTTTCTGACATCACCACGACGCCAAATGACTTCGAAAAGGCAATAAATGACATGCCCATGCACTCTGCTCCAGGCCCAGACTCATGGAACTCTGTGTTCATCAAGAACTGCAAGAAGCCCCTATCACATGCTTTTAACATCTTTTGGAGAGGAAGCATGGACACTGGGATCGTACCGCAGCTACTAAAAACAACAGACATAGCCCCGCTCCACAAAGGGGGCAGTAAATCAATAGCAAAGAACTACAGACCAATTGCGCTAATGTCCCATATCATAAAAATCTTTGAAAGGGTTCTAAGAAGCAAGATCGCCACCCATCTTGATACCCATCAATTGCACAACCCAGGACAGCATGGGTTTAGAGCAGGCCGCTCCTGTCTGTCCCAACTACTGGACCACTACAACAAGGTCCTGGATGCTCTAGAAGATAAACAGAATGCAGATGTTATATACACAGATTTTGCAAAAGCCTTTGACAAGTGTGACCATGGTGTAATAGCACACAAAATGCGTGATAAAGGAATAACAGGAAAAGTTGGTAGATGGATCTATAATTTCCTAACATGTAGAACACAAAGAGTAGTAGTCAACAGAGTAAAGTCTGAGGCAGCTACTGTGAAAAGCTCTGTTCCACAAGGCACAGTACTTGCTCCCATCCTATTCCTCATCCTCATATCAGATATTGACAGGGATATAAGCCACAGTGCTGTGTCTTCCTTTGCAGATGACACCCGAATCTGTATGACAGTGTCCACCGTTGAAGACACGGCTAGACTCCAAGCATACATAAACCAAATCTTTAAATGGGCTGCAGAAAACAATATGAAGTTCAATGATGAGAAATTTCAATTACTCAGATACGGAAAACGTGAAGAAATTAAAATCTCTTCGGAGTACAAAACTAATTCCAACCACACAATAGAGCGAAAAACTAATGTCAAAGACCTGGGAGTGATCATGTCAGAAGATCTCACCTTCAAGGACCATAACAAAGTAGCAATTGCATCTGCTCGAAAAATGACAGGATGGATAATGAGAACCTTCAAAACCAGGGATGCCAAGCCCATGTTGACACTTTACAGATCGCTTGTTCTATCTAGGCAAGAATATTGCTGCACACTAACGGCACCTTTCAAGGCGGGTGAAATTGCTGACCTTGAAAATGTGCAGAGAACCTTCACCGCACGCATAAGTGCGATAAACCACCTCAACTACTGGGAACGCTTGAAGTTCCTAAACCTGTACTCTCTAGAACGCAGGCGGGAGAGATACATTATTATATACACATGGAAAATTCTTGAGGGCTTAGTACCAAACTTGCACACAAAAATCACTCCCTACGAAAGCAAAAGACTCGGCAGGCGATGTAACATCCCCCCAATGAAGAGCAGGGGTGCCACTAGCACGTTGAGGGACAACACAATAAGTGTCAGGGGCCCAAGATTGTTCAACTGCCTCCCAGCATACATCAGGGGGATTACCAACAAACCCCTGGCTGTCTTCAAGCAGGCACTGGACAGGCACCTAAAGTCAGTACCTGACCAGCCGGGCTGTGGTTCGTACGTTGGACTGCGTGGGGCCAGCAGTAACAGCCTGGTTGATCAGGCTCTGGTCCAACAGGAGGCCTGGTCATGGACCGGGCCGTGGGGGCGTTGACCCCTGGAATTCTCTCCAGGTAGACTCCAGGTAGGGGAATGTATGAGTGTATAGTTATACCAACACTCTTATATGGGTGTCAACCATGGGTGATGAATGTTGCAATGAGGAGAAGGCTGGAGGCAGTGGAGATGTCATGTCATGTCTGAGGTCAATGTGTGGTGTGAATATAATGCAGAGAATTCAGAGTTTGAAAATTAGGAGGAGGTGCGGGATTACCAAAACTATTATCCAGAGAGCTGAGGAGGGGTTGTTGAGGTGGTTCGGACATGTAGAGAGAATGGAACGAGACAGAATGACTTCGAGAGTGTATAAATCTGTAGTGGAGGGAAGGCGGGGTAGGGGTTGGCCTAGGAAAGGTTGGAGGGAGGGGGTAAAGGAGGTTTTGTGTGCGAGGGGCTTGGACTTCCAGCAAGCATGTGTGAGCGTATTTGATAGGAGTGAATGAAAACAAATGGGTTTAATACTTGACGTGCTGTTGGAGTGTGAGCAAAGTAACAATTATGAAGGGATTCAGGGAAACCGGCAGGCTGGACTTGAGTCCTGGAGATGGGAAGTACAGTGTCTGCACTCTGAAGAAGGGGTGTTAATGTTGCAGTTTTATAACTGTAGTGTAAAGCACCCCTCTGGCAAGACAGTGATGGAGTGAATGATGATGAAGGTTTTTCTTTTTCGGGCCACCCTGCCTTGGTGGGAATCGGCCGATGTGTTAATAAAAAAAAATACCTTGTTCACTGAGTTTAATAATTTATTTATCATTAATTATTATTATTATTATTTTCGACATACCCTGTTCACTGAGTTTAATAATTGGCTTAAGCTGCCATGAGAGAGACAGAATGTCAACGCACAGACTAACACACCAGCTAACCCCTTTACTGTGTACTTCTTCCATTTTCCTCTTGTTTTTCCCTCTTCCAAGTGCTGCTGCACGTCTATTGTGAACCCATAGTACAAGATAGAGTTATAAGTGCAGCAGCACTTGGAAGAGGAAAAACAACAAGAGGAATATGGAAGTACAAAAGAAGTTCACAGTAAAGGGATTAGCTGGTGTGTTCGTCTGTCTCTCTCGTGGCAGCTTAAGAAATGATTCAACTCAGTGAACAAGGTATGTCGTTGGTGATAATAATAATAATAATTACTATTATTATTACTATTAACCCTTTCGGGGTTATGGTCGTACAAGTAAGTTTTACGCACTGTGGTTATTGACGTACTAGTACGCCTAAATTCTAGCGCCCTCAAATCAAGCAGAAACAGGTTGTTAGGCCTAGATGTGATGGAATGGGTCTGTGTGGTTAGTGTTCACAGTATAAAAAAATTCCTGCACCACACAGTGCATAATGAGGAAAAAAAAACTCTGACCGTGTTTTTGGTTTAAAACAGCGACTTTGCAGTCTCTTTTCGAATGGTATTTATGCTTGTATTCTCGTTTTCTTAGTCTCATTTTATAGAATAGATGATATATTATAGAAATAGAGATAATTTTGACTGGTTTCACGATGACAAGTACCTTGAAACTGAGCGCAAAGTAGCAAAAATGTTCGATTTTGGCCGATGTTCAGGAGTAAACAAATTACACCATGCGTCCAATACACATCAACTGGAGAGTCTAATATTCTTGCACAAGTGTGCTGATATTATTTATACCATTTTTACAGTGATGCACAACCACCACCAGGCACCAGGCAGCAACATCAAGGCTGCTCCTATATTTTGCCATTCCCTGGGCCGTTGAGACTCCAGCAATGGTCTATTTGGAGGAACTGTTGTAACAACATACAAGGAACTTACAGTGACAAGAAAACTGATGGTGACTACAGCAAAATGGACCAAATATGACCAAAAGAGGAGACCGGCATTCAAATACCAGACCCGCTACCAGACATACAATCCTGACAAGCAATGTTTACCACTACACTGAGTGACTGACTCCCATATCAACTGCACAGTGTTAATGTGAAGTCAACATAAGGGAAAACCTAATCAACAAAATACAAGGAAACTGACAGGTCTGTAATGTAGTGTAGTGTCGATTTTTTTCCCTCAGTGTCAGGTGAGGGGTGGAAGTGATCATTTAAACATGGCTGACTGGATTCAATCACCAGCTACTGCTAGATGTACAACTACGAAGCGACATTCTAATTATACTGACAGTACCTGACCATCATATCAACTGCAGCAGTGTTAATGGGAGTGAAACACAGGGGAAACCGATAAATCTACAAAACAAACTCCAGAAAACTGTCAGGCTATACCAGCAGTTCTCTCCCTCCCTCAGTGCTAAATGTGGGAAAGAAGTGAATAGTTAACCAACCAAGGATATTTTTAATAGCGGACTTCCATATTAATGACCAGTGTACATTAGGAGGGAAACATAGGAGAAAACGCCAAATCTAACGACAAAACTCCAAGGAATCTGTCAGGGGCAGTGGCCGTTTTTTTCCCTAACTGCTATTAAAAATGGCTGACACATCAACTCTACGAGGAATAGCAACAACGACGAGCCCCGCTAAATGGGATGGATGGGGTTGTGTACGGACATCGCCTTTGAAAAACTTCTTTTTACACTGCCAGGATGGAAATGAGTTAGAAGTGTGATAGGGGAAGCCGGACTATGAAGTGAGGAGTGATGGGAGTTTACGAAGTAAGGGGACAAGTGAGGGGTAATCCGGGTATGTGATAACAGAAAATTTACTAGTAACCAGTGGTGATTTCTAGAGTAGCTACTAGGCATTGCTAGGTGTCTGATAGGATCAGTGGTTTCTTTTTAATAAAAAGTAAAGAAAAGAAAAAAAAATTTTGTTGTGAAATGATAAAGAGTGAAGAGTAACTATGGCTGGCATCAGAGGGGTTCAGGCTGCCATAATGATATTTATCATTATTGTGGATTTCTCGAAAGAAGGAAATCAGTTATGGGGTCTGGAAAAGGTGAATGAGGTGATAGCTCCCTGGAAAGTGAAAGCCCAACATTGGTCATCATACCAGAAACGTAAGTGCCACTATCGCCGCAAGGTTTGGCAACCCCACATCAAAACAAAACAGTGGCGCACAGCTTTTATAGTGGCTCTATTAAGTGGCGATATTCATACTAATCCACGACCTCAATCTATGGTACAGGTGCAAAACAGACAGATAAGTCATGGTGATAATGACGGTCTAGTTGCTAGTAATGATAACAACACTATATGTAATGCACAGACAATAGAACCATTATTATCTCAGACACCACCAGACATTTGTATACACTGTACTAAGGTACGAAAGAAGAACAGTAAACATACCATATGTAAGAGATGTATGGGGTGGGTGCATAATGGATGTGTGTCCAATTATAGTAATGGTGCCAGATTTCATTTTGTTTGTAACAAATGCACTTTGGCACAGTTACCCTTTAGCAATGATGACATTCATTTTCCTATCTTTAATGCTAATGACCCCTTGCCATTTATTGATGATTATGATTGTCTTAGGAAAACAGGCCTTCACTTTATTCATGTCAACACAAGATCACTTCTTCCAAAATTGGCAAAGATTAGGATTCTAGCTAACAGAACTAGAGCGGCAGTTATATCCATCTCGGAATCTTGGTTGGAAGATACAGTGACTGACGACGAGGTCAAAATAGAAGGTTACAATATAAAACGCTTAGATAGGAATAGAAAAGGTGGTGGGGTATGAGCCTACATAAAGAACGACTTAGCCTATAATCCAAGACCTGATTTAACCCTTAAACTGTCCACACGTAGATATACGTTCGCCTGCGTACTGCCTCGAATATTTTGAAAAAATAAAATCGTTTTTTTTTTTAAATGAAGAGCGCATTTTTAGAAATAGGATATGCTAAAAAAAAAAATTTAGAGCCAGTACTTACCGAGATATAAGCCCGCGAAGTTGGTGCTAAATGATATGGTGTCGGCAACATGGAGCACTGCCGCTTGCAGAAACAATAAACATTTATCGTTTGTTTTCAATTTTTTTCCATTTTCTCTTGTTTTCATGCTATGATAATAATGTTTTAATGCAGATCTTTTGATATCATTGCCAATTCTTGTTTAGACACAAATGTTTGGTACTGAATTAGTAATCATACTGTCACTAACACACATGTTCACACTGATAAATGAATTTGTACACCTGGTACAATCACTTACTATTGTTTACATATACAGTGGTACATCGACTTACGATGGTCCCCAAACTCACCCTTTTATGTAAGTTTATTTTTTTAAATGCTTTTGTAAGTGTAATTTTGGGGGTCTAAAAGGACTAGTCTATTTTACAACATTTCTTAAGGAGATAAATTCGTTTGGTAATGGCACTTGAACAGCATTCTGGAATGAAAAAATATCGTAAGTCGAGGTACCACTGTATATACAAGGTATTTACAGGTCCCATTTATGTTTCTAGAAGTCCACCACTGTATGATACTCTAAGAAGCATGGATTCATACAGAGTGCCACTCCACATTGCTGACACATGTATCATGTGTCTTTTCGCACTTGGGGTCGCTGTTTACTGTAAGCACACACAACACACTTTTTCTGAGAGTACTTCTTCTTTGGAGTAGATGGTAATGGTATCAGGCAGTGACAGTTAGGGATTATTTGGTTGGGCACTTCCCCTTCTGGTTGTGGAGTGACAGGTCGCTGTTGTGGAGTGACAGGTCGCTGTTGTGGGGTGACAGGTCGCTGTGGAGTGGCAGGTATAGGTGTGGTACCATACTTTCTCGCTATCTGCTTGATGACATTTAGGGTGAATTCCGCATATCTTTGTCGATTCCCAGTCTTTATTTCGTACATGTTGAAGGCATTGAGCATTGCAATGTCAACAAGGTGGAAAAACACTTTTATATACCACTTGCGACTCCTACGCACACAGTCAACAAAGCCCATCATCATGTCACACTTGTCGACTAGTCGCATATTGTTTGTATAGTCGATGACAACAGCTGGCTTTTCAATAGGTTCATTGTTGAGCCTGCTCAGTCTCTGTCTGTCTGTACCATCTCGTTTCTGTGGATGGTTGACAGCAATGTCAAGTCCCGTTTGTCATGCCATGACAGTGCCATGATGTCATTGGCATGAAATGCCTGCACTACACTTCCTCCAGTGAACTTTGGCATGTGTTTTCTATTTCTTCTCACTGTTCCACATATATCAGTATTGTTCACACGTAGGAAATCAGCGAGCATAGGGCTTGTGTACCAGTTGTCTGTGAACAATGTATGGCCCTTGCCAAGGTATGGCTGCATCATCTTGCGAACAACATCATTAGAAATGCCCAACATGCGCCTGGTATCATCGAGTGTATTTTTTCCTGTGTAGATAATGACATCCAACACAATACCAGTCTCACAGTCAGACATAACAAACAGTTTTATACCAAAGCGATTACGTTTGCTTGGTATATATTGTTTGAATGACAGTCGTCCCTTGAACAGAACCAAGGACTCATCAACAACAATGTTCTTGAATGGATAAAAGTAGGCACTGAATTTTTGCTTGAGATACATAAACAATTCCCGGATTTTGTAGAGGAGGTCATTTCGGTTTGGTGTATTCCTGTCAGAGAAGTGCAACATTCTTAGCAACAGAATGAATCTGTTGCAGGGAAGGAGGTCACGGTAGACTGGAGTGCTAATGAAGTGGTCTGTGGACCAGTAGTTTGCTATATTGTTCTTATATGTATGTGGCATAAGCATGACAGTGCCAAGGAATAAATACATTTCAGCCACAGTTGTATCTTTCCACCTGCGCAGCCGTGACGATTCTGTAACATCTTTGTATACTGGTAGTACAGGTTGGTCTGGGTAACAATCAGTTTCATTATCGGCTCATCAAAGTATAGTTGAAAATAGTTTAACTCTGTGGACTCATCAGTGATGGGACAGTGTGGCATGATGCCACTTCCACTGCCATCAAAATTGAAAGGATGTGGCACGAATGGTGTATGTTCAGTCCAATTCCATTCACGATCAGCTGGTGCAGGGTGGGCCTGTGGCATGGGACGTGGCGGAGCAGGAGGGACGGGAGTGGGGCCAGCACATGGTTGAGAGGGTGCCGCGTGGTCCTTTGTCTGTCCGCACACCACGCCATGTGGTCCAGGCATCGTGCCACCCACCACTTCTTCCTCCATCCCAGCATACTCTCCCTCATTATCACTATCACTGTCAGTGGAACGTGACCTGCTAAGACCCTTGCCTCTGACTGCATATGGCACACTGCCTGAATGTAGGTTATGACGCCCAAAAGTACGTTTCACTGGGGAATAATGATAATCACTGTCACTCGACGAATCGTCTATGGGCATAAAATCGATTTCATCATCATCACTTATATCACCTTCACTATCGTCACCATAACACATGGAAAATGAAAATTTCCTCTTGCGGAGTTGCCTTTGGGTAGCAACACTAGCAACCCCAGAGGTGCTGGGCTGAGGGTCTGTGGCCACACTGGCCACACCAGATGTGCTGGGCTGAGGGTCTGGTATGGCCACACTGTCCACACTGGTCACCCCAGAGGTGATGGGCTGAGGGTCATCTGGGTTCTCATCAATAGTTTCACTAATTCCTTGATTATTAGTGGCTATATCACTGTCTAATCCACTAACCTCGCGTTCTGTTTCACTTTCCGGGAATAGTAGAGTGTTAATACGACGAGGCGTGAGTGAATCACGGGGGTTTGCCATGATGTTGACCCAAGATGGAGCTGAAACTAACTGGGGCTACCATGCGGTACCCTGGCATCCCCGATTTATTTCATACTGCGCACACTGAGTGCGCAGACCCATTCTCTCATGTCTAGGCGACTCAGGCCTATCGCGCTAAATTTGAACGAATGTAAAATAAAACGTAGATCTACGTTCGGGGCAGTACGCACGTGAACGTATATCAACGTGTGGACAGTTTAAGGGTTAAATGACAATAAACTGGAGATTCTATGGTTTGAAGTGTTGCTACCCAAGACCAAACCCATCTTAGTAGGAACGAGTTATCGCCCTCCCACCCATGACCAGTTCTTAGAGGACTTTTCGAGAGTCTTGTCAGGACTTGATAACAATGACGAGACAGTAATATTGACTTCAACATCTGTTTTCAACAGCAAAATAACGGGCTATGTAAAAGATATATGCAAATTCTGGATTTAAATAGTTACACGCAACTAATTAATACACCAACCCGGATCACACAGTTCTCAGCCACCCTAAATGACCACATACTTCGTATCCGCCCTGAGAACATTAGTCAGTCAGGGGTCATTACCACAGGTCTTAGTGATCATTTCATCATTTACTGTACCAGGAAAATTACTAGGGAACAGATAGGCCTACACAAGACAATAAAAGTTAGGTCAACTAGAAACTACAGTAAAGAAATACTGGTAAATATGCTACACAATTGTGACTGGTCAGTGATAACAAGTTACACGGACGTAAATGATGCCTGGGAAAAATTCAAAACAATGTTCACTGCCATCCTTGATAATATTGCACCAGTTAAAGAGGTTAGGATTAAACGAAGAACTGAACCCTGGATGACTACTGAGATATTAGATAATATGAAATTCAGAGACCAGTTGATAAAAAGATTTAAGGCAAACAGACAGGATATTGCAGCACTAAATGAATTCCAAAGAGGAGGGAAAAAGAGGGAGAACTTTTAAAGGCAAAGGCAAGACACTATTGCTCAAAGATCAAAAAGGGAAAAAAATAACCCAGAAAGCTCTGGCAACAACTCAAACAGATGGGGGGATAGCCCCCAAAAATCCCTAGATAGATCTAACATAGTTCAAATGCCCATAACGGGGGATGCCATGAAAAAAATTAAAGGGGAAATTGTTTTTAAATTTATACTACACAACTGCGCCAACA
>WNWK01018410.1:0-7500 GCA_009830355.1 Cherax destructor
CACTGAAAACACAAGTCTTTAAATGTCACTAAGAAAATTCACTGCTTAAATGTCTCACACACACGAATATCTATAAGAGAATAGTGTCTCTCATGATGAATGAACGGCGAATGTAGGTAGAGGGAGAATATTTTCCTGGACGCTGGCTGGTGGTGACTGCTGATAATCTTGGAGAAATGCACTTACACGAGGAACTCACACAGCAAGCTTTTACGTTGGCGCTCTGGGATGAAGGAAGACACTCTCGACTTGCTATGTGAGCCGGAAACAGTGCTGGTGGTACCCAAGGTAGGGTAGAAAATACCACAAAATATTGGCTGGTAGTCGTGGGAGCGGGTGGTTTGTTTACACTCCAGAGTTAGCGGTGAGCATGGGATGACGTCACGCTGCTCGATTCCCTGGGACACCCGCGCTGAGACACTGAGATGACGTCACGGCGTTTGGCCAGTACACTAATTCTCACGGCCTTGGAACCCTCTAACCCAGGTGGCTTTTTTGTACAATAAGCCACGGAATGGTGAATATCACTCTGACAAGTGTCCAACTTGTAGCACAGAGCGATTGGAGACAATACATCAAGGAACTAGCTTTGCTGAAAAAACGACTGGCTTACCTGTATGTCTGGCTTTCCTGAAGAAGCTGGCTTAAGCCTTCTGGACTGGTGGACCTGAATGTTTTTACTTGCACACAGCAGTGAAGAATTGGGTGGATGGCAGGAGACACTGGATGACTGTAGGCTGGCTTAGGCTCTATCCCATAAACTGGCTTACTTGTTGGCTTAATTGCAAAGCCCAGATCAACTCTTCGGAGGTTTACTTGCAATTAGAAGCCAGAAGACTGGAGACACTGCTTCAGAAGAGTCTTGGATGGGTGACGTCACGGGTGAGGGAAGGTGAGTCGCTGGCGACGGTTGATATTGACGCCTGCGGCGGCACTCTCTCACACCGGCTACTTCTTCTCATCAAATCTGCTCAGATTACACAAAATCTACGCCCACAAGCTGCCACCATTTGTGTTGTGGGGGTTCCTTGCATAGATTTGGTAATATAATTAAAGATGAGCTTGGTTGTTGGTATCGTTTAATGAACCGTTAGATATATGGGAGCTGAGAGCCTATGCCTATGTCCACCTGCTATGCCTATCCGAGTGGAACTGACTCACTGGTGAGCGGGCACTCCTTGCGTTCAAAAGGGAGGCCTATGATTGGCTAACACAAGATCACATGGTGGTCACGTGAACAGCTATGGTAAAGCCGTTAGAAATACGAACCGTACAACCTGTACATAGCTGCAGAGAGCAGGAAATGGAAGCTGCAAATCATAGCAGCAGAGGCTTAGATACATAGCTTAGAAGAGGAACTAAAAAATCTGAAACAGCCTAAAGAACCAAAGGACAGTACAACCTTGACATCAGGAACTGCTACATCAGTCACAAACAAGGGTACTGTAGGGAGCAAAGGAGCTATACTGTATGCAAAGGCCCTATCAGACCCATGTGGGTCTGAAGGAGCTAAGTTATATGCAGAGGCTCTAACAGACAACTGCAGTGCCCAGGAACAGCTAAGCAGGAAAAAAGACAGACCACTGAGCACAGGGACATCAGCTAGGGAAGAGACTGAAGGAAGGAATGCTTCAATGGCAAGAACTAAATCGTCTCAGGGGATGCAAAGGGAAATACAGTGGGACGACGAAAGGGAATGGTCAGTTTTCGTCTATGGGCTCCAGGAAGTGAAAGGGAAATTTATGAAGCAAGAAAAAAGGGAGAAAAAAGTGATTGAAAATATTATGAAAGCAATTGGAGAGGACGACATGACTCAGAATTGGGTGGTTTGCAATAGGAAAAAAACGGCCAGTCAGAGTGATTTTCAAGGCAGAAGCAGCTCGAAACAGGAACCTACAGGAGAAAGGGACAAACTGGGCTACCGGAGAGTGTACCTCGACCGAGACAGAACACAAGAAGAAAAGAGGATGCTGGAGGAACAAGACGCAATGATGGAGATGAGCAGGAGAACCCTGACCCAGGTGGAAGAGCAAACACAACTTCCTCCAGAACCACCCATAGAAGGAATCCTACCACGGCAACCCCAGTGCAACTGAACAATCTAAACCAAAGCCCCCACACTGTACCATCTGCACCCACCCCCTCATAACAAACCCCACCCCCACAGCAACCCCCCATAGACCCTCTGAACCCAACCCCCTCATCACAAACCCCACCCCCACAGTAACCCCATATAGGCCCCCACCAGGGCTCCCGCTCCATTAACCCCACCATTCTCCCCTGATCACAGTTTTAGGAAAGAAGTTGAAGGTTTGGTATATGAATGCGGATGGAATAACAAATAAATGTGAGGAGTGGCAAGAAAGAATCAAGAAGTCCCCAGACATCATAGCAGTCACAGAAACAAAACTCATTGGGAGGATAACAGACGCAATCTTCCCACCCGGATATCAGATCCTGAAGAAAGATAGGAACAGAGGGGGAGGAGGGGTTGCACTGCTCAATAAAAACCGATGGGGATTTGTGGAAATAAAAGGAATGGACGAGACTGGAGTAAGTGATTACATAGTAGGTACAATTCAGTCTGAGGGACACAAGGCAATCATTGCAGTGATGAATAACCCGCCACAGAACTGCTGAAGGCCAAGATAAGAATATGAAGAGAGCAACAGAGCAATGGTAGACACACTAACTGAGGTTGCCAGAAGAGCTCACTTAAGTAAAGCAAAGTTACTGGTTATGGGCGATTTCAACCACAGGAAGATTGATTGGGAAAACCTGGAGCCACATTGGGGTCCCAAAACATGGAGTGCCAAGATGATGGAAGTTGTACTGGAAAACCTCGTGCATCAACATGTTAGGGACACTACCAGAGAGAGAGGGGAGGATGAACCAGCAAGACTGGACCTCGTGTTCATCCTGAGTAGCTTGGACATTGAGGACATCATATATGAAAGGCCCATTGGAGCTAGTGATCACGTGGTTCTGAGCTTAGAATACATACTAGAGTTACAAGAGGAGAGGGTAACAGGAGTAGAATGGGAAAAGCCAAACTACAAAAGGGGGGACTTCACAACTATGAGGAACTTCCTGCTGTAAGTTCGGTGGGAAAGAGAACTGGTAGGAAAGTCAGTAAACGAAATGATGGACTACGTAACAACAAAATGCAAGGAGGCAGAGCAAAGGTTTGCTCCCAAAAGCAACATAAATAATGGGAAGACCATAACGAAGGCAAAATACCCAGGAAAATAAATAGATTAGTCGAAAAGACAGAAACGAGCATGCAGAGATAAGCAGGGAGGCCCAGCGACAGTACAAAAACAACATAGCATGGAAAGTCAAGTCTGACCCGACACTGCTGTATAGCCACATCAGGAGGAAGACAACAGTCAAGGACCAGGTAATCAGGTTGAGGAAAGAAGGTGAAATGACCAAGAAGTATGTGAGGAACTCAACACGAGATTTAAGGAAGTATTTACATTGGAGACAGAAAGGGCTCTGGGAAGACAGAACAGAGGGGGACACCAACAAGGGATATACCAACAGGTGTTGGATGAAATATACACAACTGAGGAGGAGGTGAAGAAGCTGCTAAGTGACCTTGATACCTCAAAGGCGGTGGAACCGGACAACATCTCTCCGTGGCTCATTAGAGAGGGAGCAGAGATGCTGTGTGTGCCACTAACTTCAATTTTTAACACATCCCTTGATACTGGGCAACTACCTGAGGTATGGAAGACGGCAAATGTAGTCCCAATTTTTAAGAAAGGAGACAGAAACGAGGCACTAAACTATAGACCAGTGTTACTTGGGTATCTTTAATGAGGAAACGTTTCGCCACACAGTGGCTTCATCAAAACATACAAAGGACTGATGAAGCCACTGTGTGGCGAAACGTTTCCTCATTAAAGATACTACTCAAATGTTGCACATGTGTCTAATTTATTAACTTATCGGTTCTCTGAACTATTCGTCTACATTCGTGTATAGTATACAAAGTCATGGACAAGATTATCAGGAGGAGAGTGGTAGAGCACCTGGAACGAAACAAGATTATTAACGACAACTAGCACGGATTCATGGAAGGCAAATCCTGTGTCACAAACCTACTGGAGTTTTATGAAAAAGGAACAGAAGTGAGACGCGAGAGAGAAGGGTGGGTTGATTGCATTTTCTTGGACCCCAAGAAGGCAATGGACCCAGTTCCTCACAAGAGATTAGTGCAGAAGCTAGAGGATGAGGCGTGTATAACATAAAGGACACTGTAATGGATCAGAGAATACCTGACAGGGAGGCAACAACGAGTCATGGTACGTGATGAGGTATCACAGTGGACGCCTGTAACGAGCGCGGTCCCACAGGGGTCAGTCATAGAACCAGTGCTATTCTTGGTATATGTGAATGACATGATGGAAGGGATAGACTCAGAAGTGTCCCTGTTCGCAGATGATGTGAAGATAATGAAGAAAATAAAATCAGATGAGGATCAGGCAGGACTACATAGAGACCTGGACAGGCTGGACGCATGATCCAGCGACTGGCTCCTCGAATTTAACCCCGCCAAATGTAGTCATGAAGATCGGGGAAGGGCAAAGAAGACCACAGACAGAGTATAGGCTAGGCGGCTAAAGACTGCAAACCTCACTCAAAGAGAAAGATCATGGAGTGAGTATAATACCGAGCACGTCTCCAAATAACTGCTGCAGCATATGGGCGCCTGGCAAACCTGAGAATAGCGTTCCGGTACCTCAGTAAGGAATCGTTCAAGACTCTGTACACCGTGTACGTCAGGCCCATACTGGAGTTTGCAGCACCAGTTTGGAACCCACACCTAGTCAAGCACGTCAAGAAATTAGAGAAAGTGCAAAGGTTTGCGACAAGGTTAGTTCCAGAGCTAAGGGAAATGTCCTACGTAGAATGGTTAAGGGAAATCGGCCTGACAACACTAGAGGACAGGAGGGTTAGGGGAGACATGATAACGACATGCAAAATACTGCGAGGAATAGATAAGGTGGACAGTGACAGGATGTTCCAGAGATGGGACACAGAAGCAAAGGGTCACAATTGGAAGCTGAAGACTCAAATGAGTCAAGGGGATGTTAGGAAGTATTTATACAGTCATAGAGTTGTCAGGAAGTGGAATAATCTGGTAAGTGATGTAGTGGAGGCAGGAACCATACGTGGTTTTAAGACGAGGTATGATAAAGCACATGGAGCAGGGAGAGAGAGAACTTAGTAGGGACCAGTGAAGAGGCGGGGCCAGGAGCTGAGTCTCAACCCCTGCATCCACAATTAGGTGAGTACTCTGAGGGGCATTAAATGTCGTATATTACATTAATATACACATTATGATTAATCCATCTACGATATTTTTTTTCTAAATTTTATAATAAACACGCTCATTAACATTTAAACATGATAAATACACTCCACAGTCGACTAAATTAACATAAATATGAGATGTTCTTCCAGTCAGCTTGCTGGAGTGTTGGAATGAATAACGTTTTCTCTAGTTCAACACCAAACATGTGTTCACAATAGTATTACTCAGGGTAACTGTGTAGAAAATTATTCCTTTCGTATGAACATAAGAAAAAAAGAACACACTGCAGCAGGCCTACTGGCCCATGCGAGGCAGGTCCAATTCTCCCACCGGCTTAAGCCAATGCTTTAACCTAGTCAAGTCAGTCAATTCACTTACGGGAGGAGCACGGCATCTGACCTAGTAGCACAAGCTAGTCAGGTCAGATACACACTCACTCTTGTATTTATCTAACATATTTTTAAAACTACACAACGTCTTAGCTTCTATGACGGTACTCGGGAGTTTGTTCCACTCATCCACAACTCTATTACCAAACCAGTTTTTCCTATATCCTTCCTGCATCTGAATTTTTCCAACTTAAAACCAACGCTGCGTGTCCTGTCTACGCTAGATATTTTTAGCACGTATTTACATCCCCTCGTTTAATTCCTGTTTTCCATTTATACACCTCAATCATATCCCCCCTAATTCTACGCCTTTCTAGAGAGTGCAGATTCAGGGCCTCAGTCTATCCTCATAGGGAAGATTTCTGATACATGGGATCAACTTTGTCATCCTCCTCTGTACGTTTTCCAGTGCATTTATATCCATTCTGTGCAGCATAATCTAAATGAGGCCTAATCAAAGATATATAGAGTTGAAGAACAACCTGAGGACTTCTATTATTTATACTTCTTGATATGAAGCCAAGGATTCTGTTAGCTTTATTGCGAACACTTATGCACTGTTGTCTTGGTTTCAGATTACTGCTAACAAGAACTCATAAATCCTTTTCGTAATCCGTAATATTAAGATCTACATTATTAAGTTTATAGGTGTCATGGTTATTTTTCTGTCCAACATTTAGAACTTTGCATTTGTCTATATTAAACTGCATCTGCCACTTCACTGACCACTGCATCAGTCTATTCAAATCATCCTGGAGTGCTCTAATGTCCTCCTTAGAATGAATTGGACGGCCTATTTTGGTGTCATCAGCAACTTTGCTCATGTCGCTATTTATTCCCTCATATATGTCGTTTATGTAAATTGTGAACAACAAGGGTCCCAACACTGACCCCTGTGGAACACCGCTTGTGACTTGCCCCCATTCTGATTTCTCCCCATTTATGCAAACTCTCTGCTGCCTATTTGTCAACCATGCCTCTACCCAGGAAAAAAAATTATCCTATTCCGTGTGCCCTAAGTTTCCTCAATAGCCTCTGATGTGGAACTCTATCGAAAGCCTTACTGAAGTCCATATACACAATATCATATTCAATACCATAATCTACCTCCTCAAACACCTTAGTGAAGAAAGTTAGTAAATTCGTAAGACAGGAACGGCCCTTTGTTAAACCGTGCTGAGATTCATTAATCAATTTATGCCTTTCAATATGGCTACGAATTGCTTCGGCAATTATTGATTCCATAAATTTTCCAACTATGGAGGTAATGCTTATTGGTCTATAGTTCGAAGCTAATGACCTGTCCCCTGCCTTGTAAACAGGTATTACATATGCCATTTTCCACTTGACTGGCACTATGCCTGTTTGTAGTGATATGTTTAAAAGATTAGCCAAAGGTATGCTAAGTTCCTCTTTACATTCCTTTAAAACCCTCGCAAACAGTTCATCAGGACCTGGGGATTTGTTAGGTTTTAATTTCTCTATTTGCCCTCTCTAAGAGCGTCATTCCATCTAAAAATGGTGTTACATGAGAATGGGAGTGTTGCTCTTTATTTATTCCACTGTACCAACGTGGAGACAACTTGTAAACAATGTAAGGTGTTTGTATTATGTTATAATCTGCTCAAACATGGAAATTAACATGTATCAACCATACCCAGATGCATTAAGTAAGTAAGTAAGTAAGTAAGTTTATTCAGGTATACACAAATACATTTACATACATTATCATACATAGCAGCATATGTGTAGGGAACCTAGGATAACCCAAAAAAGTCAGACAGAGTG
>WNWK01018410.1:12500-40024 GCA_009830355.1 Cherax destructor
ATGAATGGGCTAGCCAAAACATATTAACCCCAATGAGGATATTTCTTTCAGTAACACGATCTCTGATGCTAGGAATATCAAGTTCTTTCCGCATATTTAAAATTTTGGCAGTACGAGGGCATCCTAAAATGATCCTCATTGCTTCGTTCTGCAGTTTTTCCAGCCTTCCAAGCTTCCAGTCAGACACAAAAGCATGTAGTGACGCAGCATAATCAAACAATGATCTAATATAACCAAGATACATAATTTTTACAATTTTAACATTAGCACCATACCTGGGGTGAAACCCCAGGTATGGGGTTACAACAGTTCCAAGTAGTGGGACCTCAAATCCTAGATACCTGTATCTGTTTACATATTCTAGAAGAGACCCATCATGCAACTGGATCTGGCGAACTGTGCCTCTCTGTCGAGGACGCCTATTGAATAATTTTGTTTTATCAGTAGAAATTATCAACCCCAGGTCCTGACACGAGGCTAGTACATGGTTAAGGATGTTTTGGGTGTTGGAGAATCTGGTGGTGTGAATCATTATATCATCAGCAAAACTAATTATATAACGATGGGGCTGGCTAGGCATAGCATTAAGTAAGGCATTAATTAGAATATTGAATAGAGTGGGACTGAGCACACATCCCTGTGGGGTTCCTAATTCAAAATCTTTAGTTGAACTTCTATGTCCCTGGAACAACACAGAAGATTTTCTGTTGGACAGGTAGCCTTTAATCCAGCGGAGAAGCCATCCTCCAACATCAATTCTGGCAAGTTCACTAATGATTACAAGTCAGTTGGCTACATCAAAAGCAGATTTAAGGTCAAGGAAGGTAGTGTATGAGTTGTCAGTGTGCAGAGTGAGAAAGGTGGCTATGCAATGATGCACACTCCTTCCATGAATGAAACAATGCAACCGGGAAGACAAAAATTGCTTAATTCTGTGCATAAGTCGATTACGAATCATTCTCTCGAATGTTTTACACAAGCAGCTAGTAAGAGATATTGGACGAAATGAGTTTTGTTGATTGGGCTTAGGAATGGGAATGATGAGGCTGTTGGTCCAATTTTTAAGGAGCTCCCCAGTTACATCGCTCATGTTGTATAATTCAAGTGAAGGATTACCTGGTACTCGACACAGCAATCTGAGTATGTTGTAAGTAATACCATCCTTCCCAGGCGACGTGGAGTTGCCCTTTGTTAGTGCTGCATCAAGTTCAAAGTTAGTGAAAGGGAAGTTACAGTCATCTTCCTTGCTGAGCATAAAACAAATCAGTCTCTGACTTGCATCATGTTGTCCATTAATTTCCAATGTGTGATACTGGGAAGATTGTTTAGTTAGTTTAATATCTTTATTATGCACCCCATACCAATCCTGTGGGTTGTAGTCAAAAGATTACAGAGGTTCATAATGGGTCCAGGGACTGGACCCCAAAGTTTTGATAATTGAACAAGGTACAAAGGTAATGAAGTCACAAGTTACAAAGGTAATGAATCATTAAGGTAAATTTACTTACTTACTTACGTTTATACATGGTTACAATCATGAACAAATTATAAAGTAATGAGCAATTCACACATTCACACCCGGTAACAACTGTAATGAGTTATTAGTGCAAATATGAATTAGGTTTCACACACACAAACACAAATACGAGCACCCACATACACACACACACACACACCCCGATGGCATGGTGGCTAGCGCTCTTGCTTCACGCACGGAGGGCCCGGGTTCAATTCCCGGCGGGGCCGAAACATTTCGAAGTGTTTCCTTACACACACACACACACACACATATATACAACAGGCCTAGTGTCTAATCGACATGTGCCTAGGAAAAATGGTAACTAACACACAAGTGCGCACACACACACACACCGTGAAGTGTGTGAGGAGCTCAACATGAGATTCCAAGAGGTGTTCACAGAGGAGATAGAAAGGCCTCCAGAAAGGAGGAGAGGTAGGGTACACCATCAAGTGCTGGACACAATACACACAACTGAGGAGGAAGTGAAGAGGCTACTAAGCGAGCTAGATACCTCAAAGGCGATGGGGCCGGATAACATCTCTCCATGGGTCCTGAGAGAGGGAGCAGAGGAGCTATGTGTACCCCTAACAACGATCTAAAACACATCTATCGAAACAGGGCAACTACCTGAGGTATGGAAGACAGCAAATGTAGTTCCAATTTTTAAAAAAGGAGACAGGAACGTAGCACTAAACTACAGACCAGTGTCACTGACATGTATAGTATGCAAGGTCATGGAGAAGATAGTCAGGAGAAGAGTGGTGGAGCACCTAGAAAGGAATGAGCTTATCAACGATGGCCAACACGGTTTCAGGGACGGGAAATCCTGCGTCACAAACCTACTGGAGTTCTACGACAGGGTGACAGAAATAAGACAAGAGAGAGAGGGGTGGGTAGATTGCATATTCTTGGATTGTAAGAAGAGATTAGTGCAGAAGCTGGAGGACCAGGCAGGGGTAACAGGGAAGTCACTACAATGGATCAGGGAATACCTATCAGGAAGACAGCAGCGAGTCATGGTACGTGACGAGGTGTCAGAGTGAGCGCCGGTGACGAGCGGGGTTCCACAGGGGTCAGTCCTGAGACCAGTGCTGTTTCTGGTATTTGTGAACGACATGACGGAAGGAATAGACTCCGAAGTGTCCCTGTTTGCAGATGATGTGAAGTTGATGAGAAGAATTCATTCGGACGAGGACCAGGCAGAACTACAAAGGGATCTGGACAGGCTGCAAGCCTGGTCCAACAACTGGCTCCTGGAGTTCAACCCCACCAAGTGCAAAGTCATGAAGATTGGGGAAGGGCAAAGAAGACCGTAGACGGAGTACAGTCTAGGGGGCCAGAGACTGCAAACCTCAGTCAAGAAAAAAGATCTTGGAGTGAGTATAACACCAGGAACATCTCCTGAGGCGCACATCAACCAAATAACTGCTGCAGCATACGGGCGCCTAGCAAACCAAAGAACATCATTCCGACATCTTAATAAAGAATCGTTCAGGACCCTGTATACTGTGTACGTTAGGCCCATACTGGAGTATGCAGCACCAGTTTGGAACCCACACCTAGCTAAGCACGTGAAGAAGCTCGAGAAAGTGCAAAGGTTTGCAACAAGACTAGTCCCGGAGCTAAGGGCTATGTCCAACGAGGAGAGGTTAAGGGAAATCGACCTGACGACACTGGAGGAAAGGAGAGATAGGGGAGATATGATAACAACATATAAGATACTGAGAGGAATTGACAAAGTGGACAGAGACAGAATGTTCCAGAGATGGGACACAGCAACAAGGGGACACAGTTGGAAGCTGTAGACTCAGATGAATCACAGAGATGTTAGGAAGTATTTCTTCAGTCACAGAGTGGTCGGGAAGTGGAATAGTTTAGGAAGCGATGTAGTCGAGGCAGGCTCAATACATAGCTTTAAGCAGAGGTATGATAAAGCTCATGACGCAGAGAGAGTGACCCAGTAGCGGCCAGTGAAGAGGCGGGGCCAGGAGCTATGACTCGACCCCTGCAACCACAATTAGGTGAGTACAACTAGGTGAGTACACACGCACACACGAGTGCACACAGAAACGAAACTCACTGAGGCAATAACAGACGCAATCTTCCCACCAGGATATCAGATCCTGAGGAAAAATAGAAAGAGCAAAGGTTGAGGAGGGGTTGCAGTGCTCTAAGAAACCGATGGAGATTTGAGGAAATGGAAGGCATGGACGTGATTAGTGAAAGGGATTACATAGTAGGTACAATTCAGTCTGGAGAACATAAGGTAGTCATTGCAGTGATGTATAACCCACCACAGAACTGCAGGAGGCCAAGAGAGGAATATGAAGAGATCAACAGAGCAATGGTGGACACACTGGCTTAGGTGGAAAGAAGAGCTCACTCGAGTAGAGCAAAATTACTGGTTATGGGCGATTTTGTTTACAAGAGTTTATTGTGTCCTCGTTCTGCTGCAAAGGCAGTTGAAATGATAAGGGCTTCGGAGGCTTCTTACTTTATTTGTAAAAATGTAAGGGTATACAGGCAGTGTGTTTGTGCCCATGGCCCGGGTGGGCCATGTGCCTGCGAAGGAAGGAGGAATAGGCCTGTTGACTGAGTCAAGGCCGCTGAATGAGTGAGAAAGGAACATGGTGGGGCTGACTGAAGTGGCTATGGGCCTATAGGTGGAAGCACGAGCATGGCGCAAAACATGAACTCAGCTAGCAGACAGAATAGGCTCTCTATGCAGACAGTACAGGCTGTCTCCAATTTCAACCACAGGGAGATCGATTGGGATAGTCTGGAGCCACATGGGGGTCCAGAGACATGGAGAACTAAGATGATGGATGTGGTACTGGAAAACCTCATGCATCAACATGTCAGGGACACTACCAGAGAGAGAGGACAGGACAAACCAGCAAGACTGGACCTCGTGTTCACCCTGAGCAGCTCAGACATTGAGGACATCACGTATGAGAGGCCCCTGGGAGCCAGTGACCAAGTGGTTCTGAGCTTTGAGTACATAGTAGTTACAAGTGGAGAGGGCAACATGAGTTGAAAGGGAAAAGCCAGACTATAAAAGGGAGGACTACACGGGTATGAGAAACTTCCTGCAGGAGGTTCAGTGGGACAGAAACATGGTAGGAAAGTCAGCAAACGAAATGCAGGGAGGTGCAGGGAGGCAAAGACTAAGTGCACTAGAGAATGGAAAAAGTACAGAAGGCAAAGAACTCAGGAAAATAAGGAAATTAGTCGTAGAGCCAGAAACGAGTATGCACAGATAAGGAGGGAGGCCCAGCGACAGTACGAAAATGACAAAGCATCGAAAGTCAAGTCTGACCCGAAACTGCTGTATAGTCACATTAGGAGGAAGACAACAGTCAAAGACCAGGTGATCAGGCTGAGGAAAGAAGGTGGGGAACTCACAAGAAACGATCAAGAGGTATATGAGGAGCTCAACACGAGGTTTAAGGAAGTATTTACAGTGGAGACAGAAAGAACTCTGGGAAAACAGAACAGAGTGGGACACCAACAACGAATATACCAACAAGTGTTGGATGACATACACATAACTGAGGAGGAGATGAAGAAGTTGCTCAGTGACCTTGATTCCTCAAAGGCGATGGGACCTGACATCTCCCCGTGGGTCCTTAGAGAGGGAGCAGAGATGCTGTGTGCCACTAACCACAATCTTCAACACATCCCTTGAAACTGGTAAGCTACCTGAGGTATGGAAGACGGCAAATGTAGTTCCCATTTTTAAGAAAGGAGACAGAAACGAGGCACTAAATTATAGACGTGTCACTTACGTGTATAATGTGCAAAGTCATGGAGAAGATTATCAGAGGAGAATGGTGGACCACCTGGAACGGAACAAGATAATAAACGACAACCAGGACAGATTCATGGAAGGCAAATCCTGTGTCACAAACCTTCTGGAGTTCTATGACAAAGTAACAGAAGTAAGACAGGAGAGAGAGGGGTGGGTAGATTGTCTTTTCTTGGACTGCAGGAAGGCCTTCGACACAGTTCCTCACAAGAGATTAGTGCAGAAGCTAGAGGATCAGGCGTGTATAACAGGAAGGTGCGGCACAGCAATGGATCACAGAATACATGACAAAGATGCAACAACGGGTCATGGTACGTGACGAGGTATCACAGTGGGCAACTGTGACGAGCGGAGTTCCACAGGGGTCAGTCCTAGGACCAGTGCTATTCTTGGTATATGTGAATGACATGACGGAAGGGATAGACTCAGAAGTGTCCCTGTTCACAGATGATGTGAAGTTAATGAGGAGAATTAAATCAGATGAGGATCAGGCAGGACTTCAAAGAGACCTGGACAGGCTGGACACCTGGTCCAGCAACTTGCTTCTCGAATTTAACCCCGCCAAATGCAAAGCCATGAAGATCGGAGAAGGGCAAAGAAGACCGCAGACAGAGTATAGGCTACGTGGCCAAAGACTGCAAACCTCGCTCAAGGAGAAACATCTTGGGGTGAGTATAACACCAAGCACGTCTCCTGAAGCACACATCAACCAGATAACTGCTGCAGCATACGGGCGACTGGCAAACCTGAGAATAGCATTCCGATACCTTAGTAAGGAATCGTTCAAGACACTGTACACCGTGTACGTCAGGCCCATACTAGAGTATGCAGCACCAGTTTGGAACCCATACCTGGTCACGCACGTCAAGAAATTAGAGAAAATGCAAATGTTTGCGACAAGGTTAGTTTCCAGAGCTAAGGGAATGTCCTACGAAGAAAGGTTAAGGGAAATCGGCCTGACAACACTGGAGGACAGGAGGGTTAGGGGAGATATGATAACGACATACAAAATACTGCGTGGAATAGACATGGTGGACAGAAACATGATGTTCCAGAGAGGGGACACAGAAACAAGGGGTCACAATTGGAAGTTGAAGACTCAGATGAGTCAAAGGGATGTTAGGAAGTATTTCTTCAGCCATAGAGTAGTCAGGAAGTGGAATAGTCTAGCAAGTGATGTAGTGGAGACAGGAACCACACATAGCTTTAAGACGAGGTATGATAAAGGTCATGGAGCAGGAAGAGAGGGTACCCAGTAGCGATCAGTGAAGAGGCAGAGCCAGGAGCTGAGTCTCGACACTTGCAACCACAATTACGTGAGTACAGGATATTCCAGAGAGGGAACACAGAAACAAGGGGACACAACTGGAAGCTGAAGACTCAGATGAGTCAAAGGAATGTTAGGAAGCAATTCTTCAGCCATAGAGTAGTTAGGAAGTGGAATAGTCTAGCGAACGATATAGTGGAGGCGGGAACCATACATAGTTTTAAGATAAGGTATGATAAATCTCATGGAACAGGAAGAGCAGAGACCCAGTAGCGGACAGCGAAGAGGCGGGGCCAGGAGCTGAGTCTCGACCCCTGGAACCACAATTAGGTGAGTACAATTAGGTGATTACATAGGAACACACACAAGTACACACACACACGAGCGCGCACATATACGAGGAGCTATGTATCGATTCCTGTAATACAAATACACACATACACGAGCGTACATACACATGAGCACACGCACACACGCGCACACACACACACACACGAGAAGACAAATACACATGCAAACACACCCATAAGCGCACACATAGTGTGCAAAGTCCTGGAGAAAATCATCAGGAAAAGAATGGTGGAACACCTTGAGCGGAACAGGATAATAAACACCAGACAGCACGGATTCCGGGAAGGCAAATCCTGTGTAACAAACCTCCTGGAGTTCTATGATAAAGTAACAGAGGTAAGGCAGGAGAGAGAAGGGTGGGTTGATTGCATTTTCCTGGACTGCAGGAAGGCCTTCGACACAGTTCCTCACATGAGATTAGTAAAGAAGTTGGAAGAACAAGCAGGTATAACAGGAAGGGCACTGGAATGGATCAGGGAATACCTCATAGGGAGGCAACAATGGGTCATGGTGCGTGGTGAGGTATCACAGTGGGCGCCTGTGACGAGCGGTGTACCGCAGGGGTCACTCCTAGGACCAGTGTTATTCCTGGTATATGTAAATGACATGACGGACGGGATAGACTCAGAAGTGTCTCTATTCGCGGATGATGTGAAAATAATGAGGAGAATCACATCGGAAGAGGACCAGGAAGGGCTGCAAACAGACCTGGACAAGCTCGACGTCTGGTCTAGCAACTGGCTTCTCTAATTCAATCCCTCCAAATGCAAAGTCATGAGGATCGGAGAAGGGCAAAGAAGACCGCTGACAGAGTACAAGCTAGGCGGACAAAGGCTACAAACCTCGGCAAAGGAGAAAGACCTTGGAGTGAGTATAACGCCAAGCACGTCTCCGGATGCACACATCAACCAGATAACTGCGGCAGCATATGGGCGACTGGCAAACCTAAGATTAGCGTTCCGTTACCTTAACAAGGAATCGTTCAAGACACTGTATACCGTGTACGTCAGGCCCATACTAGAATATGCAGCACCAGTCTGGAACCCACACCTGGTCAAGCACGTAAAGAAACTAGAGAAAGTGCAAAGGTTTCTGACAAGGTTAGTTCCACAACTCAGGGGTCTGTCTTATGAAGAACGGTTGAGGGAAATAGGACTAACAACACTGGAGGAAAGAAGAGTCAGAGGAGACATGATAACGACATACAAAATACTGCGGGGAATTGACAAGGTAGACAGTGACAGGATGTTCCAGAGAGGGAACACGGAAACAAGGGGACACAACTGGAAGCTGAAGACTCAGATGAGTCAAAGGGATGTTAGGAAGCATTTCTTCAGCCACAGAGTAGTCAGGAAGTGGAATAGTCTAGAGAAAGATATAGTGGAGGCAGGAACCATACATAGTTTTAAGACAAGGTATGATAAAGCTCATGGAGCAGGGAGAGCAGAGACCCAGTAGCAGACAGCGAAGAGGCGGGGCCAGGAGCTGAGTCTCGACCCCTGCAACCACAATTAGGTGAGTACAATTAGGTGAGTACACACACACTCATACACACACAAGGGTAACAGGAGAAGCGAAAAAGACAGGATGAGCCCATGGTTCACCCTAAGGTGCAGGGAAGATAAAAACAAATGTGCAAGGGAATGGAAGAGGTACAGAGGAGGGGTAACAGGAAAGGCACTACAATGGATCAGGGAATACCTATCAGGAAGACAGCAGCGAGTCATGGTACGTGACGAGGTGTCAGAGTGAGCGCCGGTGACGAGCGGGGTTCCACAGGGGTCAGTCCTGGGACCAGTGCTGTTTCTGGTATTTGTGAACGACATGACGGAAGGAATAGACTCCGAAGTGTCCCTGTTTGCAGATGATGTGAAGTTGATGAGAAGAATTCAATCGGACGAGGACCAGGCAGAACTACAAAGGGATCTGGACAGGCTGCAAGCCTGGTCCAGCAACTGGCTCCTGGAGTTCAACCCCACAAAGTGCAAAGTCATGAAGATTGGGGACGGGCAAAGAAGACCGCAGACGGAGTACAGTCTAGGGGGCCAGAGACTGCAAACCTCAGTCAAGGAAAAAGATCTTGGGGTGAGTATAACACCAGGAACATCTCCTGAGGCGCACATCAACCAAATAACTGCTGCAGTATATGGGCGCCTACCAAACCTAAGAACAGCATTCCGACATCTTAATAAAGAATCGTTCAGGACCCTGTATACTGTGTACGTTAGGCCCATACTGGAGTATGCAGCACCAGTTTGGAACCCACACCTAGCCAAGCCACGTGAAGAAGCTCGAGAAAGTGCAAAGGTTTGCAACAAGACTAGTCCCGGAGCTAAGGGGTATGTCCTACGAGGAGAGGTTAAGGACTGGAGGACAGGAGAGATAGGGGGGATATGATAACAACATATAATATACTGAGAGGAATTGACAAAGTGGACAGAGACAGAATGTTCCAGAGATGGGACACAGCAACAAGGGGACATAGTTGGAAGCTGAAGACTCAGATGAATCACAGAGATGTTAGGAAGTATTTCATCAGTCACAGAGTGGTCGGGAAGTGGAATAGTTTAGGAAGCGATGTAGTCGAGGCAGGCTCAATACATAGCTTTAAGCAGAGGTATGATAAAGCTCATGACGCAGGGAGAGTGACCCAGTAGCGGCCAGTGAAGAGGTGGGGCCAGGAGCTATGACTCGACCCCTGCAACCACAACTAGGTGAGTACACACACACACACACACACACACACACACACTACGTGACTACGTGGGCATGAAGAACTTCCTGCACGGAGTTCAGTGGGACAGAGAGCTGGCAGGGAAGTCGGTAAACGAGATGAAGGAATATATGACAACAATTTGCACGGAAGCTGAGGGGAGGTTTATACCCAAGGGTAACAGGAAAAGCGAAAAAGCCAGGATGAGCCCATGGTTCACCCAAAGGTGCAGGGAAGCCAAAACCAAGTGTGCCAGGGAATGGAAGAAGTATAGAAGGCAAAGGACCCAGGAGAATAAGGAGAGCAGTCGTAGAGCCAGAAATGAATATGCACAGGTAAGAAGGAAGCCCAAAGACAATACGAAAATGACATAGCAGCGAAAGCAAAATCTGACCCAAAGCTGTTGTACAGCCACATCAGGAGGAGAACAACAGTCAAGGACCAGGTGATCAGGCTGAGGAGGAAGGAGGGGAGGTCACAAGAAATGACCACGAAGTGTGTGAGGAGCTCAACATGAGATTCAAAGAGGTGTTCACAGAGGAAATAGAAGGGCTTCAGAAAGGAGAGGTAGGGTACACCATCAGGTGCTGGACACGATACACACAACTGATGAGGAAGTAAAGAGGCTACTAAGCGAGCTAGGTACCTCAAAGGCGATGGGGCCGGACAACATTTCTCCATGGGTCCTGAGAGAGGGCAGAGGAGCTATGTGTACCCTAACAACAATCTTCAACACTCTATCAAACAGGGCAACTACCAGAGGTATGGAAGACAGCAAATGTAGTTCCAATTTTTAAAAAAGGAGACAGAAACGTAACATTAAACTACAGACCAGTGTCACTGACATGTATAGTATGCAAGGTCATGGTCTGTAATTTAATGCCTCGTGTCTGTCTCCTTTCTTAAAAATTGGGAGTACATTTGCCGTCTTCCACACCTCAGGTAGTTGCCCAGTTTCAATGGATGTGTTGAAGATTTGTGTTAGTGGCACACACAACATCTCTGCTCCCTCTCTAAGGACCCACGGAGAAATGTTGTCCGGTCCCACCGCTTTTGAGGTATCGAGTTCACATAGCAGCTTCTTCACCTCCTCCTCGGTTGTGTGTATTTCATCCAGCACTTGTTGGTATACCTCCCTATTCTGAATTCCTGGAGTCCTTCCTGTCTCCTCTGTAAATACTTCTTTAAATCTCATGTTGAGCTCCTCACATACCTCTTGGTCGTTTCTTGTGAACTCCCCACCTTCCTTCCTCAGCCTGATTACCTGGTCCTTGACTGTTGTTTTACTCCTGATGTATGAACATACATGTGAAAAGTTAAGGGATCGGTAACCTTTTCCTTACAGAAAAATAGTTTAAGAATCTGGCAACATTTTGGTGAAAATTCCATTGTAATACGATGTTTGTACAGCAAATTATACCTATTTGACGCCACGTAAATATATGCGTCAACGTGAGGTGAATTTTTTTTATTTATTTTTATTTTTACTCAATTTTTTTTCTAAATCAATAAATTTACCACTGAACATCATTACAGGTAAACAGTGCTGGAGGAGCTGTACCATAGTAGGAGATTTAGATTTTGCCACCGAAGTGGCTAGTTTATTGTGCACGCCATATCCATCCTGTGGACGGTAGCGCAAGAGCATATGGATACACAAAAGGCCTAGGAACTAGGCCCCAAAAAGGTTAACAATTGTACATTTGGATTTATATCTACATTTCACTTATCTGTTACAAGCAAATTTAGGAAATTTGCTTAGTATAACTGGTATCTTATTTTCATTAAAAAGATATCTTGACATGTCACATAGGTTATTATACTGTCTATCTCTATATTCCTCAATAAGTGGACAATTAAGCACATAGTGTTCAAGACAGTGACCATATGCCTGATCACAAAATTTGAATTTAGTTTGATCATCATCTGTATATCTCCCAAACTGCCAGAAGTACTTGTAGCTAAGCCTAAGCCTGGCCACTACAACATCAGTCAGTCTGTTCACATTGCAAGTTGCTCCATAAACATACTTATCTACGTTCATGTTATCATAGTGGGTTATAGATCTACTCAGGCTTCTAAGTGCATTCCTATAGCTATCATTTTCATTATTTATTTCTCTCCTAATATTATTCCTAATGCTAGACACAGATATACCAAAGTTATATTCTACATTCTCCTTCTGGGTACTCTTCTTGGCTAACATATCAACTTTATCATAAAGGAGTAATCCAATGTGTGATGGGATCCATAGTAATTGTACATTAATTCCCTTGTCCCGGATTTTTGAGTATCTATACCTGGCTTCTCCAATGAGCATGCTGTTAGAGTCATTATATGAGTCAAGAGCCTTCAGTGATGACGTAGTATCAGTAATGATGATAGAGTACATAGTAGGAGTCAGTAGAAATGGCAGAGAAAGAATCTTCTGCGTCAGCAGTCTGGTCATCGGCCACAAAATGTTTTGTACCTACGCTATTATTAGTAATAAACTTTATCTGCCTATACCATTTATTCAGAAATGATAGCAGACATTAGATAAAATCATAATAAAGACTGCCAAAATAATAATATTTTGCATATTTATAGAGGTAGGGTGTCGGGCAGCGATCTACCTGACCATCATTGGTAGATTACGATCTCCCTTTAGTACCTCTGGTCTCTTACTAGAGAAAACGGTGTAATTTACAGGGGAAATTATAAGAAATCACTTATATTGCATAGAAAAAGGCAAAAGTAGCGCGATTTTTTTTTTCCATTTTTACATAATCAGGTGTGGGCGCGTTTACCCCAATATCTTGGAAGTAAGACTTTGGCCTATTTCTTATCGTTGCTCCATTATTAATGATTATACTGAAATTTCATAGGGAACATAAAACAAAGTGTTTGAATTAATGTTGACACTACTTTTGACATATCTCAAATATTTTTGATTTTGTGTTGGGGTAAAATTCAGGTATTTTGGTGAATGTCAACAGCGTACCAAATGTTTTTTTTTTGGCATGAAGATAAAGTACATTACATTATTTTACACAACCAGAAATTTGGGATAGCCTTGCTTTATCAGTCGGGAGTGTCAGCAGAGTCACTCGCAGTGCCAGGATGTGCCGTCATGCTGCCAAGTATCACACCACCCAATTTTTTTTTTTCTCATTTGTTTCTTGGCCGATTTTATTGAAACTTTGTAACAGTTCATTAAATTTATGCTTCTGAAAGTACACCAAAAATAAACAAAATCGGACGTTTTTTATTGTTTTAGACGCAGACTGCCCTAGCAGTCCAATGCTTCCTGAGTGACTGCTGGATAAGCCGGACTCTGACTACCAGCTGACGTTACAGTAAACATTATATTACAACCTGACTTACAAGTTACATATTGTAAAAATATTTATTTCCTCCTTGAAGACCTTTATCATTTCTCTGTGTATTTCTTTGAAGTGATATATATGGTAGCCAACAATTTTATTATTATTTAATTAACATATCTGCCGTTTCCCACCAAGACAGAGTGACACGGAAAAGAAGAAACACTTTCACCATCATTCACTCCATCACTGTTTTGCCAGAGGTGTGCAACTTATCAACACCCCTCCTTCAGAGTGCCGGCACTGTACTTCCCACTTCCAGGACTCAAGTCCGGCTTGCTAGTTTCCCCGAAACCCTTCATAAATGTTACCTTGCTCACTCCAACGTCAAGTCATTAAAAACCATTTGTCTCCATTTGCTCCTAACAAGCTCACGCATGCTTGCTGGAAGTCCAAGCCCCTCGCACACAAAATCTCCAAAATCTTATTTACCCCCTCTCTTCAACCTTTCCTAGCCCGACTCCTACCCTGTCTTCCTTCCACTACATATTTATACTCTCATTCTATTTTGTTCCATGCTCTCTAAATGTCCGAACCTCAACAACCCCTCCTTAGCACTATGAATAATAACTCACGAAATCGTAATGACACAATTACAAATAAACAATACCATGGGTGGGAATAGAACCCACGGTCAGAGTCATAAAACTCCAGACCGACACGTTAGCTATTGGTCCAGCTGGGTATATTTATACACCATACGAGGGTTAGCATAAGCACCACTGTGACCACAAATGCAAGTCTTTACAGACGAATCTCCCGCCAGTGGCTAATGCGTCGGTCTGGAGTTTTATGACTCTGTGCCGCGGATTTTATCCCCACCCGTGGTATGGTTTGTTTGCAATCATGTCATTACGATTTCGTGAGTCAAGATGACGGTTTTGAGGGGACTTGAGCTAGAGTTCGTTATGGCCACGCTGGCAGGAGACTTGTCTGTTAGCCTATGCTAACCTCCCTATGGTGCATAAATATTCCTAGTTGGACTAATCTTATTGTAGCCAGCTGGCCCAGTGGCTTATTGTAGCCAGCTGGCCCAGTGGCTTATTGTAGCCAGCTGGCCCAGTGGCTTATTGTAGCCAGCTGGCCCAGTGGCTTATTGTAGCCAGCTGGCCCAGTGGCTTATTGTAGCCTGCTGTCCCAGTGGCTTATTGTAGCCTGCTGGTCCAGTGGCTTATTGTAGCCAGCTGGCCCAGTGGCTTATTGTAGCCAGCTGGCCCAGTGGCTTATTGTAGCCAGCTGTCCCAGTGGCTTATTGTAGCCTGCTGGCCCAGTGGCTTATTGTAGCCAGCTGGCCCAGTGGCTTATTGCAGCCAGCTGGCCCAGTGGCTTATTGTAGTCAGCTGGCCCAGTGGTACTCCTCGGTAGTATAGTGGTAAGTATCCCCGCCTGTCACGCGGGAGACCGGGGTTCGATTCCCCGCCGGGGAGGAAAATGTTTGGTGGCCCGGTGGTCTGGTGGCTAGAGCTCTCGCTTCACACACGGAGGGCCCGGGTTCGATTCCCGGCGGGTGGAAACATTTCGACGTGTTTCCTTACACCTGTTGTCATTTTCACCTAGCAGCAAATAGGTACCTGGGTTGTTAGTCGATTGGCGTGGGTCGCATCCTGGGGGACAAGATTAAGGACCCCAATGGAAATAAGACAGACAGTCCTCGATGACGCACTGACTTTCTTGGGTTATCCTGGGTGGCTAACCCTCCGGTGTTAAAAATGCGAAGAAATCTTATCTTATCTTATATTATTGTAGCCAGCTGGCCCAGTGGCTTGTGCACTGGCCTTCACTTTTAGGACTCACTTGCCATGGCAATGGGAGAAAATAAAGTTTTTTTAAGGAAGGAAAGGATAGATCTAAGTCATAAAATTTACTCAACTTTTTCACAAATAATCCAGACACAGGAGAGAGGAACTTACAAAGACGTTTTGGACCGACTTGGACCATTTACAAAGTCACACTGGTTAGTCTGACTTTGTAAATGGTCCAAGTTGGAGCTAAACGTCGTGGTAAGCTCCTCTCTCCTATGTCTGGGTTATTTGTGTATTGTTCCAGTCACTGTATTGTGCCTTTTTGTTACTCAGCCTTTTAAAACATTTATATAATTTATCCAGAGAAAAAGTCAAAGTGAACAATGACAATCTTCAGTAGTTCACTGCTACCGATCCTAAGTGTTGAGCGTCTTTCCAGGACTATAATGATTATTATCCCGGTGAACACAGTGTGACGGGTATGGATATATGTGTAGTATAGACAGGCCTCGCTTTAGAGCGCTTCGCTTTATGGAATTGCATTAATGCAACAGCTTTCAATTATATCTATTCTTCATTTATTCAGACTTCCTACAACAAATATATTCACCACTCACTTTAAGTTAAGGACAAAAGTATTTTAAGGTAAGTGATGTGTGTACTGTATTTGCATTTTTTAGGCCTAGCTCTTGTTCACAATATATGATAGTGAAAGTGAGAAAATGCTGTTTCACTTTACAGCAATTTTCGTTTGTACAGCAGTAGCCCAGAAGGTAGCCTGCTGTACAAGCGTGTATGGTGTTGATCAAGGTACATAGCGGATCTTTGACAGTTATCCACACTTTCCTAATATTTAAAATAATATGCTGCATGTATATTTATGACATTAATATTTTGTATCACTTGCATGACTGATTCCTTTATATTTCGTGCAAGAAATGAGAATTTATGAGAAATTATTTATAAAGACGATCAGAATCAGGAATAAATCCTTAATAATTCCGTACCTACCTTCTCTTCCAATGATCCCCATGCCCAGAACACCCACTGTCAGATCCTGCAGGCTGCGATAATTCATAACTTCAGCATATCTCCATTCACTTTTCAACTGAAAAAAAAAATAAAAAACAGACGAGTGTCACAAAAAATTATGTTTTATTAACATTGTTTTGAATATAAAAAAAAATAAAATTCAAGAAGACTGAGGAATCTTATAAGCCTTATATTAGCTACTAAATACTTCCAGCAGGACAGCAGTTGTCGTACACAATAATACTTCCAGCAGGACAGCAGTTGTCGTACATATTAATACTTTGCGGAACACAAATTTTCTTTATGAAAATTCGATTGAAAACATTAAAATAAATTGTTGGAAGTATACTAATGTTATATATTTACTGAGACTTTTCGATGGCTGGAAAATTTTAAATTAGTGTATCTCATGAAGCGATGCTTATGTCATACCTGATTTTGTCTACTAGTCAACCAGCTTCGTTCATGGCAAATGATCCATCCAAGTACATGTTCTGCCATGAGTTGACCGAAGCCTTTATTAACCATGCGAGAAATTGGGATTCTTGGCTTTAACTGCAAAAGGAAAAAAACATTAAATTATAAATAATTATAACAATAATTCCGTGGCTGAAATAATTCACATATAACTCATATTTAAAGAAGAATCTTTAGACCACATTTCGTTCAGTCTTGGGCCATTATCAAGACATAGTTACCATTTAATAACAGTCCAGGTGAAATAAAATTGTCTAAAGTTTGCTTTATATATGTGGATTATTCGACAGAATATTTTTTCTTTCTCCAACGTTTCCTTTTTGTTTCGCTAATAACTTAAGAAGTGCTCATTCGATCTGCTTCAGCGTTTCAGAACTTCAGTACAGAAACAAAACTCAGCTTCATGGAACAATTGGCATGTACACATGCCCCCCATGATCAAAGTTGTTGAACTCATTCCTAGCCTCCTGGAATAGCTCGCATAACTTCCAGACATGAAAACTGACACTTATATACTGTGATCAGGTGAGGGACTTGTAACAGACGAAGACAGGGATATGTTTGAAACACAATATTAAAAATAAAGTTGCTAGTAAAGGCAAAGTAATTGATCAACAAACAAAGAGAGATAGTAGAGGACAAAGAGTGACTAGCCCACCTAAGGTTTACTATACAAATAGTAGGAGTCTAAGAATTAAGATAGATGAGCTAAGATTACTTGCAAGTGCAGGTAATATAGATATTATTGCTATAACAGAGACTTAGTTCAACTTGAAAGACAGAGAAATGCCTTCTGAATGCAGCATACTGGGTTATAAACTATTCCACACTGATAGTGTCAACAGGAAGGGTGGTGGAGTGGCGATGTATGTCAGAAATAATTTAAATTGTTGTGTTAGACAAGATATAAGATTAGAAACATCGGACACAGAATCTGTTTGGCTACAGTTTCTCGAAGGTCGTGAAAAATTAATTTTGGGTGTGATTTATAGGCCCTCAAACCTTGATAGGAAGTGCGGTAGGCTGCTATGGGACGAAATTCATAAGGCATCTAGATATGAAAATGTTGTGTTAATTGGAGATTTTAACTTTAGACAAATTGATTGGAACAATGTGACAGGAAATATTGAGTCTAGTGACTTTCTTGATACGGTTCAGGATTGTTTTTTAAAACAGTTTATGACAGAACTAACTAGAGGAAACAACCTGCTTGACTTGGTTCTTCCCAACAATCACTAGTTAATAATCTTGAGGTTAATGATGAGCTTGGGGGAAAGCGATCACAAATCAGTCTCTGTCCTAGATTTCCGCTTGACCGACTCCATGGGACTGAGAAATTACTTGGTTGATGCTGAGTCATCCGTCCTGGAAGATGCTGAGTTATCCGTCCTGGAAGATGCTGAGTCATCCGTCCTTGAAGATGCTGAGTCGTCCGTCCTGGAAGATGCTGAGTCGTCCGTCCTGGAAGATGCTGAGTCGTCCGTCCTGGAAGATGCTGAGTATTGTCACTGAGTCTATCTTCACTAATGTTCCTTTTGACGTTGCTCTTAATTTTCTCAGAGTGAAGGTTATTGAAGGACAACTTTGTCTCTCTCTGTTCCCACTGATGTCTTGATCTTATTCGTGATCTTATTCGCCTGTGAAAGTACATCCAGTTCTCAAACTTTTGGAGTTGCTATGGATTCTCTTCCAGAAATAACCTGTCCTCGCTAACATTTATATGGAATTTCGAAATAGCATTATTTCCTAATATTGAAGTATGTAGTTGTTTCTGGCATCGCTACGTGAATGATGTCATTATTGGCACTTGACTCTAGTCTCCTCCAACCTCTTCTTAATGTCCTTAACAACCATACTCTTACAATCAAGTTCAAAGAAGGATCAGAACTTTTTTTTTTTTGTATCGTAAACGTATGCCCAGTGGGATGTACATTGCCCAGTGGGATGTACATTGCCCAGTGGGATGTACATTGCCCAGTGGGATGTACATTGCCCAATGGGATGTACATTGTTCAGTGGGATGTACATTGCCCAGTGGGATGTACATTGCCCAGTGGGATGTACATTGCCCAGTAGGATGTATATTGCCCAGTGGGATGTACATTGCCAAGTGGGATGTACATTGCCCAGAGGGATGTACATTGCCCAGTGGGATGTATATTGCCCAGTGGGATGTATATTGCCCAGTGGGATGTACATTGCCCATTGCGATGTACATTGCCCATTGGGATGTACATTGCCCATTGATGTACATTGCCCAGTGGGATGTACATTGCCCATTGGGATGTACATTGCCCAGTGGGATGTACATTCACTGTTTTTCTTATCATTCTCTATCTTTCAAGAAAGGTATTTTTATTTCTGTCTTTCTTCATGTCCTCCTCACTAGTTTCTTGACTCTGAAGTTTCCTGTGTCTACTCTCAAGTTTCCTGTGTCTACTCTCAAGTTTCCTGTGTCTACTCTCAAGTTTCCTGTGTCTACTCTCAAGTTTTCTGTGTCTACTCTCAAGTTTCCTGTGTCTACTCTCAAGTTCCCTGTGTCTACTCTGAAGTTTCCTGTGTCTACTCTCGAGTTTCCTGTGTCTACTCTCAAGTTTCCTGTGTCTACTCTCAAGTTTCCTGTGTCTACTCTCAAGTTTCCTGTGTCTACTCTCAAGTTTCCTGTGTCTACTCTCAAGTTTCCTGTGTCTACTCTTAAGTTTCCTGTGTCTACTCTCAAGTTTCCTGTGTCTACTCTCAAGTTTCCTGTGTCTACTCTCATGCTAAATGGACTTTCTTCCTTGCCCTGACAGAGTGCTCAGGGGATAACTTCCTTGCCCTGACAGAGTGCTCAGGGGATAACTTCCTTGCCCTGACAGAGTGCTCAGGGGATAATCGCCTTTTCATTGCCTTCCCCACATTTTCAATATTCATAACCTTAACAACAGTTAGTTTAATATCTTCATTATGAACCCCTCTCAAGGGAGGTTTCTTGATGCTGGTGAGGGGCTCTTGATCTAGGGAATTAGATCTGTACTCCAATTCCCTGAATTGAGCCTGAATACCTTTCACCCCCCCCCATGTGCGTTGTATAATCCTACGGGTTTACCGCTTACCCATGATTATAATAATTATTTATAATGCACCCCATACTCCTCCTGTGGAACTCCTGTCTTCTTGCTATCAAACTTGAATTTCGTGACACTAATCTTGCACTAATCTTGTTCGTACTTCTCCATCTATCATTAAGGCTTCCAGTGTCTACTTCATTCCTTGTTCTTCCTGTCATCTCTAATACTTTGGTGAAACTTTCCACTCTGTCTGACAGACTTCCCACTCTCTGTCTGTCAGACTTCCCGTTCTCTGTCTGTCAGACTTCCCGTTCTCTGTCTGTCAGACTTCCCGCTCTGTCTGACAGACTTTCCGCTCTCTGTCAGACTTCCCGCTCTGTCTGACAGACTTTCCGCTCTCTGCCAGACTTCCCGCTCTCTGTCTGACAGACTTAAGGAGCAAAAAAAAGATATCTTCTCGGTGACACCAAAAATGATTTTTTTTCTGTCATGTCTGAGATGTCAGCCATATTAACTGGTTCTCTGCTAAAACTATCTAACCTGCTTCTTGACTTAAAAATGCCATCATATTGAAGCAGTTCTTATACACAGATTTCCTAAGAAGAATCTTAGTTCTGGCATTGTTTGTGTAGACGCCAGACTTTCCCACTACGTTCTTACATGTTCTTAACCTCAGAACACTCGTGACTATACATAATCTTCGCCGCCTCGACTCCAACTTTATTGTTCACCATCACTACCACTACTACTACTACTTCTACTACTACTACTACTACTACTACTACTACTACTACTACTACTAGCACCACTACTACTCTCGAGCTCTATCTCTTACCCTCTCAGTTGTGCTATGACAATAAACCAGGATGGGCCGACATCTTAGGATGATAAATAAACAGAAATACGTAAAAAGTTCAATAAATTTGTTTAGTCTGTGGACAACATCTTAAGTCACTTGCAATAAAAGTTGACTAAGTGAAGGTTCAGTAAACCCAATACTTTTGTAAGACTTTGACAAATGTTAGTTCAACAGAATGTTATAGTAAACACAATCAACATTCTTACCTTATCCTTGAAGAACTCGATGATATTTTCGACTCCAGCCCAGGTACCCTGAGCCCAGCGCAGGAGTGGCAGTCTCTCCACAGCCTGGTGTTGTATTAACAAGTGTACTACATTGTCTTCCTTATATTAATACTGACATTAATACTAGTATTAATACTAACAGCAATACTAATACTACCACTAATAATAATTAATACATTAACATCAATACTAACATTAATACTAATAAAAACATTAATAATAATACTAATAAAAACATAAACATTATTACTAATACGTCAACTATCACCAACACTAATCTAAAACCAATAATAATAATAATAATAATAATAATAATAATAATAATAATAATAATAATAATAACAATAATAATAATAATAATAATAAACTGTTAATATTATTACTAATGTTATTTTTTAAGATACCTGTGGTCTCCCACCGAGGTAATGCGACCCCTAAAAGAAGAAACACTTTCACCATCACTCACTTTATCACTGTCTTGCCAGAGGTGCTCCGATAACACAGTTCAGATACCCCTCCACAAACCGCTATATCCCTATATCCCTATATCTCCTCAGCCTTATCACCTGATCCTTGACTGTTGTCTTCCTTCTGATGTGACTGTACATCAGTTTTGGGTCAGACTTGACTTTCGATGCTATGTAATTTTCGTACTGTTTCTGGGCCTCCCTCCGTACCTGTGCATACTCGTTTCTTGCTCTTTGACTAATCTCTTTGTTTACTTGGGTTCTTTGCCTTCTGTACCTTTTCCATTCTCTGACACTCTGAGTCTTTGCCTTCCTGCATCTTTGGGTAAACCAGGGGCTCTTTCTGGCCTTCCTGTTTAATCTTTTTCCTTTGGGTATAAACCGTTCCTCTGCCTCCTCGCACTTTGTCGCTACGTATTCCATCATTTCATTTACTGATCCTCCCACTGATCCCCCTACAGGAAATTCCTCATACCCGTGTAGTCCCCTCTTTTAAGTCTGGTTTATCTCTTTCCGTACCATTTTCCCTCACTACCTGTAGCTCTACAATGTACTCAAAGCTCAGCACCATATGGTCGTTGGCTCCCAGGGGGCTCTCGTGAGTTATGTCCTCGATGTCTGAGCTGTTCAAGGTGAATACAAGGTCCAGCCTTGCTGGTTCATCCTCTCCTCTCTCTCTGGTCATGTCCCTGACATGTTGGTGCATCAGGTTTTCCAGTACCATGTCCATCATCTTGGCTCTTGAAGTTTCTGGACCCCCCCGTGGTTCTTGGTTTTCTCAGTCGATCTCCCTGTGGTTGAAATCACCCATGACCAGTAACTTCGCTCTGCTCATGTGCGCTTTTCTTGCCACCTAAGCCAGAGTGTCCACCATTGCTCTGTTGTTCTTGTCATATTCCTCTCCTGGCCTCCTGCAGTTCTGTGGTGGGTTATACATCACTGCAATGACTATCTTATGCTCCCCAGACTGGATGGTACCTACTATAAAGTCCCTTTCTCGACACACCTCCATTCCTTCCATTTCCTCGAATCTCCAATGGTTTCTTATGAGCAGTGTGACCTCTCCTCCCCCCCTGCTCCTTCTATCTTTCCTCAGGATCTGATATCCCTGTGGGAAGATTGCGTCTGATATTGTCTCATTGAGTTTAGTTTCTGTGATGGCTATGATGTCCTAGGACATCTCACCTATTCTTTCATTCCAATCTTCATACTTATTCGTGATTCCATCCGCCTTTGTATACCAAACCTTCAACCTCATTTCCAATACTGTGGCTCTGACGGGATCTTGGTGGGTTGGGGGGTGTGGGCAGGGTGCCTATAGGGGGTTGCTGCATGGGGGGGTTGTATGGTTGTGGTATGGGTTGGTGTGGTGGGGTTTGTGGTTGGGGGTAATTGTGATGGTGGGTTTTGGGTTGCTGGGGTGGGGACAGGGGGAATGATGCGTGTGTTTGGTGTTAAAGTGTATGGTTTCCGTTGGGTTGCTGTGAATTGAGGCCCTCCGTGGGTGCTTCCGGTGGGTGTGTTTGTCCTGCTGCTTGGGCCTGGTGTCCTCTGTACCTCACTGTCTCCTCCTCTCTCCCCTCTCTTTGCCATCTTATTCTCTCCTTCAGGGCCTCCCTGTCTTCCTGTGTTCTGTCCTGATCTAGGTATACATTCTTTTACTCCTGAGTCGCCCTCATCCTTGCTTTCTCTTGCAGGATCATGGTACGGTCTGGTTCTGCCTTGAAGATTCCTTTGAGAGGCCGATTTCTCCCATTTGTGTACCACCCGATTCTCCTAAAATTTGTTACCTGAGACGTGTCTCCCCCTGTTGCTAACATGATACCTTTAATCCTTTCTTTCTCCTTGTGTTTTCTTCTGTCATGGGTGTCCCCTTCGACTTCCCGAAGGCTGTAGATAAAGATCGACTTCTCCCTTTCCTCCTCCCACTGATTTTCCCTTTGCCTCGTCAGAGATGCATTAGCATCTTCCGGTTCTGTAATGGTTGTAGCCCCTGTGTTCCTCTGCATTTTCGGCCTACTCATTTGTCCCTGTCCACTGCAGTATATTGTTGGGGTCTCTGCGTTTACTGTGTCTGCTGCTTTGTCTACCCTCTCCTGTGTTGTTACTGCGCTCTCATGCGTTGTTGCTGTGGTGCCCTTCTTGTCACTGGCTGCTTTTTCTATATCCCTCTCGTGTGCTGTTAGTATCCTACTCATCTTGCTTTGGGCCCCACGTGTGTCTGACAGTGCCTGTGCATACAAGAGTTCTTTTTTTCTCCACATTCCCTTTGACTGTGTCTGCAGAAGCTCCAAGTGCCGTTTCTGAACAGGTACTTTTGTCTCTACTCTGTGTCAGACTCTGCAGCTTCACTTCTAAGATCTGGATCTTGGCTTCTGCTTTTCTGACTTGCATTTCCCATTTTCTGCTCTCCTCAGCTATCCTCCTCTCCATTCCCTCGCTGATCACCATTATCTTCCTCTCCCATTCCTTCTCCCTTTTATTGAGTTCCTCCTCCCACTGTGGCTCCCCGGATCAACCATCATTTCCCTTGTTGACATCCTTCTCACTGAACCGCCCTTATTCCCACGATGTGCCCTTTGTGAGAGTGTCAGAAGGAGGGAGAAAGGAGAGGGATAGGGAGGGGGGTGAGAGGGAGGGATATATCTTGGAGGTACTGTGGTATGGAGCAGATCAAGTGGGGAAGGGAGAGAGGGAGAGGGAGAGAGAGGGAGAGGGAGGGATACTGAGAGGGGAAGAGAGAGGGAAAGAGCGAAGGAGATGGAGGTTGAGAGAGAGAGGGAGATGGAGGTAGAGAGGTAAAGAGAGAGAGGCACAATGTCAGAAGGAAGGAGAGGGATAGGGAGGAGAGTGTCAGAAGGAGGGAGACAGGAGAGGGCAAGGGAGGAGGGTGGTAGAGCTGGGTACTCGTGGAAGGGGGCAAGGGGGGACGGAGATAGCTTGGAGGAAGTGTAGTAGATGGCGGTTCAAGTGGGGGAGGGAGAGAGAATAGAGGAGACAGGGGAGGGAGAGGGAGGTAGATAGAGAGAGGGGAGAGAGAGGGAGAAAGAGGGAGAGGGAGGGGATAGAGAGAGATAGAAGGGGAGAGAGCGAAAGAGAGAGAATGGGAGGGAGAGAGAGAGAGAGAAGGAGGGAGGGAGAGAGAGAGAGAGAGGGAGGGAGGGAGAGAGAGAGAGGGAGAGGTGGAGAGAGATAAGGAGAGAGGGAGGAAGGGAGAGAGAGAGGGAGGGAGAGAAAGAGAGGGAGAGAGCTAGAGAGTGAGGGAGGGAGAAAGAGAGAGGGAGGGAGAGAGGAGGGAGGGAGAGAGAGAGAGAGGAGGGAGAGAGAGAGATAGCGAGATAGGGGTATAGAGATTAGTGTGGGAGTGAGGGTTTGGTGGATTAGTATGAGGAGTAGGTCTGAGACACGGGGACTGTTTTACTTCTATCTTTGCCTGAGATCTTCAGACGTTTTGGAATACTATCCTAATATTATGCTAATATTTTACTAGTACTAATTCTAAAACGAGTAATACTATTAAGCTAAGCTAAGACAAACCCAAGTGATAGTTTGTGTGTGTGTGTGTGTGTGTGTGTGTGTGTGTGTGTGTGTGTGTGTGTGTGTGTGTGTGTGTGTGTGTGTGTAAAAGTCTGAGAGTTTAAGAAAGGGGGGGAAAGGGTATGGGGGGACAGGGATGGGATGGGGTGGGAGGAAGTAAAAGAGGGAAGAATGGGGGAATGGGGGAGGAGGGGAAGAGTGATAGGGGGATGAATGAGGGGAGGCGATAGGGGCAGAGGTATAGTGGTGGGAGATCCTACCCGTCCAGGGCTGTGTGCTATGTACCCACGTTATTCCTTATGGATCCTAATGTCCTTATGTACCCACGTATGTACTGCCTATGTATCCAAACCATTGGTTTCCCTGTCAATGTCTATGTGTGCTTAAAATTACTGTCAGTTGAATTATCCTACTGGGTCTCCCTTACTGGCACCCCCTACCAATGTTATCTGTCCTCACCCACCAAGATTGCTGCCTTCTAAATGCTAAGAGCTGTATGTATGATAATTACTCCAGAGCAGGGATTTGACCCCCAGCTTCCAGTGATTTAGGGCCAAAACTGATCACTCAACATGCATCCACAACCACAACATAGGTATAGTACGTCACGTTACGCTGGCAGCTGTGAGGTGTCCATCCCGACTGGCAGATGTACGATGACTCTCCTTCTCCCTGGTTCCACTTCAGTTCTTCTCTTCAGTTATTCACTTCTCATTATCCGTTTTATGGCTCTGTGTGTGTTAGTTAGTTACCATTTTGTCCTAGGCACATGTCAATTAGACACTAGGCCTGTTGTATGTATGTGTGTGTAAAGAAACACTTCGAAATGTTTCTGCCCCACCGGGAATTGAACCCGGCCCCTCCGTGCGTCAAGCAAGAGCTTTACCCACTAGGCCACCAAGGGATGTGTCTAGTTGTGTGTGTGTGTGTGTATGTTTTTATGTGTGTGTATGTTTGTATGTGTGTGTGTGTGTGTATGTTTGTATGTGTGTGTGTGTGAGTGTGTATGTTTGTATGTGTGTACTCACCTAGTTGTGGTTGCAGGGGTCGAGTCATAGCTCCTGGCCCTGCCTCTTCACTGGCTGCTACTGGGTCACTCTCCCTAAGCCATGAGTTTTATCATACCTCTTCTTAAAGCTATATATGGAACCTGCCTCCACTACATCGCTTCCCAAACTATTCCACTTCCCGACCACTCTGTGACTGAAGAAATACTTCCTAACATCCCTGTGATTCATCTGAGTCTTCAACTTCTAACTGTGTCCCCTTGTTGCTGTGTCCCATCTCTGGAACATTCTGTCTGTGTCCACCTTGTCAATTCCTTTCAGTATCTTATATGTCGTTATCATGTCCCCCCTATCTCTCCTGTCCTCCAGTGTCGTCAGGTCGATTTCCCTTAACCTCTCCTCGTAGGACATACCCCTTAGCTCCGGGACTAGTCTTGCTGCAAACCTTAGCACTTTCTCTACCTTCTTTACGTGCTTGGCTAGATGTGGGTTCCAAACTGGTGCTGCATACTCCAGTATGGGCCTAACGTACACAGTGTAAAGGGTCTTGAATGATTCTTTATTAAGATGTCGGAATGCTGTTCTTAGGTTTGCTAGGCGCCCGTATGCTGCAACAGTTATTTGGTTGATGTGCGCCTCGGGAGATGTGCTGGTGTTATACTCACCCCAAGATATTTTTCCTTGATTGAGGTTTGTAGTCTCTGGCCCCCTAGACTGTACTCCGTCTGCGGTCTTCTTTGCTTTTCCCTAATCTTCATGACTTTGCACTTGGTGGGGTTGAACTCCAGGAGCCAATTGCTGGACCAGGCTTACAGCCTGTCCAGATCCCTTTGTAGTTCTGCCTGGTCCTCGTCCAATTGAATTCTTCTCATCAACTTCACATCATCTGCAAACAGGGACACTTCGGAGTCTATTCCTTCCGTCATGTTGTTCACAAATACCAGAAACAGCACCGGTCCTAGGACTGACCCCTGTGGAACCCGACTCGTCACCGGCGCCCACTCTGACACCTCGCCACGTACCATGACTCGCTGCTGTCTTCCTGACAGGTATTCCCTGATCCATTGTAGTGCCTTCCCTGTTATCCCTGCCTGGTTCTCCAGCTTCTGCACTAATCTTTGTGTGGAACTGTGTCAAATGCCTTCTTACAGTCCAAGAATATGCAATCTACCCACCCCTCTCTCTCTTGTCTTACTGCTGTCACCCTGTCATAGAACTCCAGTGTGTGTGTGTGTGTGTGTGTGTGTGTGTGTGTGTGTGTGTGTGTGTGTGTGTGTGTGTGTGTGTGTGTGAGTGTGTGTATGTTTGTATATGTACTCACCTAGTTGTGGTTGCAGGGGTCGATTCATAGCTCCTGGCACCGCGTCTTCACTGGCCACTACTGGGTCACGCTCCCTGCTCCATGAGCTCTATCATACCTCTCCTTAAAGCTATGTATGGAACCTGCCTCCACTACATCGCTTCCCAAGTTATTCCACTTCCCGACCACTCTATGACTGAAGAAATACTTCCTAACATCCCTGTGATTCATTTGAGTCTTCAACTTCCAACTGTGTCCCATTGTTGCTGTGTCCCATCTCTGGAACATGTGTGTACTCACCTAATTGTACTCACTTAATTGTGGTTGCAGGGGTCGAGACTCAGCTCCTGGCCCCGCCTCTTCACTGTCCGCTACTGGATCACTGCTCTCCCTGCTCCATAAGCTTTATCATACCTTGTCTTAAAACTATGTATGGTTCCTGCCTCCACTATATCTTTCTCTAGACTATTCCACTTCCTGACTACTCTGTGGCTGAAGAAATACTTCCTAACATCCCTTTGACTCATCTGAGTATTCAGCTTCCAGTTGTGTCCCCTTGTTTCCGTGTTCCCTCTCTGGAACATCCTGTCACTGTCTACCTTGTCGATTCCCCGCAGTATTTTGTATGTCCTTATCATGTCTCCTCTGACCCTTCTTTCCTCCAGTGTTGTTAGTCCTATTTCCCTCAACCTCTCTTCATAGGAAAGACCCCGGAGTTGTGGAACTAACCTTGTCGGAAACCTTTGCACTTTATCTAGTTTCTTTACGTGCTTGACCAGGTGTGGGTTCCAGACTGGTGC
>WNWK01018411.1:0-12500 GCA_009830355.1 Cherax destructor
TTCACATCATCTGCAAACAGGGACACTTTTCGGAGTCTATTCCTTCCGTCATGTCGTTCACAAATACCAGAAACAGCACCGGTCCTAGGACTGACCCCTGTGGAACCCACTCGTCACAGGCGCCCATTCTGACACCTCGCCACGACCATGACGCTGCTGTCTTCCTGACAGTTATTCCCTGATGCATTGGAGTGCCTTCCCTGTTATCCCTGCCTGGTCCTCCAGCTTGCACTAATCTCTTGTGTGGAACTGTGTCAAACGCCTTCTTACAGTCCAAAAAATGCAATCTACCCACCCCTCTCTCTCTTGTCTTACTGCTGTCACCCTGTCATAGAACTCAGTAGGTCTGTGACACAGGATTTTCCGTCCCTGAAACCGTGTTGGCCGTCGTTGATAAGCCCATTCCTTTCTAGGTGTTCCACCACTCTTCTCCTGATAATCTTCCCATGACTTTGCATACTATACATGTCAGTGACACTGGTCTGTAGTTTAGTGCTTCATGTCTGTCTCCTTTTAAAAATTGGAACTACATTTGCTGTCTTCCATACCAAGGTAATCTCCCTGTTTTGATAGATGTGTTGTATATTTTGTTAGTACACATAGCGCCTCTGCTCCCTCTCAGGACCCATGGAGAGATGTTGTCAGGCTCCATCGCCTTTGAGGTACGTATTAGCTCACTCAGTAGCCTCTTCACTTCTTCCTCGGTTGCATGTATTGTGTCCAGCACTTGGTGGTGTACCTGTAGACAGCCTGACTGTCTGCATAGAGAAAGCCATGTTTGTCTGCCAGCTGAGTTCATATTTCGTGCAATGCTAGTTTCCATAGTATTCCGCCAGAGGGAAAAGCCTGTAGGCATACCCATGTGAGTCTGCCTCACCCTGCCTCTCCCCCACTTGGCGCCCAGACTTCACTCAGTCAATAGGCCTACTCCTCTCCCCTTCGTAAGGGGCATGGCCCACCTGGGCCATGGCACAGACACGAGCCTGTTACGCGACCTTATTACAAATAAGAAGCCTCCGAAGCCTTATCATTTCAACCACGCCTCCAAGAAACGCCAGCTAAGGGGCGTTATAAATGGTGACAGCGGTGCCTAGCCGCAGTTGTGTTAGGGGAGGAAGAGGAATGAAGTATCTACCACTTCATCAGTCTCTACAAGAAGCATCCGTCTCTCAACGAGTTATCCTGATGTCGTGTCTGCAAATCTCAGCATCCAGACACAGGTACAAGCAGGATTCAGGCCGAAATTTGTCTAATTCTCCGAGAAATGGCGTCACTGACTTCACGCCACAGCATCCCATGCTGTTTCTCAGTCACGTGTTCAGCCTTGCCAGCATGTTCTGCTGTTGTTGTTGTTCAGCTCAGCACAACTATTTCAGCACTTCAGAGGTGAGTTTGTGGTGATTTCCCAGTGTGAGTGTGTCTCCTCGTGTGTTGTGGGTGAGGTAGGTAGGCGCGCGGCCCTGTCTCTCACCATACACACCCGCCCTAGTGTACGCCGCCACACACCATACACCACTCACTGCCCACTCCCTCTATGCTGTTTTCTGTGAATCTTCTGAATTCTTGCCAGAACTGTGTATCCGAGTGTCGAGGCCACTCGAAGCCACGTGGGATGATCAGCAAGCCACGTGGATCTACAAGCCACGTGGATCAGCAACACGTGGATCAGCAAGCCACGTGGATCTCCAAGCCACGTGGATCGCAGCCATGTGCGTGGTCGCTGCTGACCCACTGACGTCACCATGCTGCTGACGTCACGATGCTGCCGACTCCACGACGCCCACCTCACTGATGTCACTTCGCGATGTCACCCCCATGACATCCATCATCGTCACTCCAGAACGTCACCTCGCGATGTCACCCACGATGTTGCCTGACGTTCTCGCGACGTCTGCTGACATCACTCGCGATGTCACGCCTTCATCACCCATATGATGTCCTGAGTGCTGTAGTTTCACCTGTGCATTTATTTTCATTATTTGTCGAGAAGTTTGAGAGAAGATATAAGTCGAGTGTTCATTAATTCCTCTCAGCAGTGTTCCTCCATGTTCGTGTATTACTTAGTGACGATTTTTATACAGAAAAGCGTCATTTGCTTAAGTAAGCTATGTTGTACCACATGTGTAGTATGGTGCAGTTTCTCTATTCTATTGCACCTGTGTGTTACTTTGTCACCCAGTGTGACCCGCGCCCGCGCGCTTGACAGCTGACATTTGTCAGTCCAGGCGTCAGTTACGAGCGTTCGAGCGCCTTGTACAGAAAGCTCTTATTGTTCGCCGCTCGTAGATGCTTTTCTGAATCGCCCGCGACGATTCTCCCATCGAGACCGTTCCACTTCACCTCCTAGACCGTCAGTCCAGTTATTGCAGATGACCAGTCTGGGGACGCTTACACTGCCCTCTGCTGTAACTTCTACTGTCGAGAGATGACACTCGTCGAGCGCAGTTAAGCCTGTTGGCAGGCGGACTGTCAGCCTCGTGTCACAGCTTCAGTGAGCAGCCTGCACAAAGATGATGTCACTTTGACTGCTAGCCCACTCACTGCAGTATGGTGTATGCTGTTACGACCTCCAGATGTTTCGCCGAGTCGTCCCCGTCCGACTCACCCACATCGCCAGCAGCGACACCTCCAGCGACAGTACCAGTCGAGGAATGTCCTGAGTCGCTTGCCAGTCCTGTCCTGCAGCGACTACTACGATGTCTGCTTCACCTCCCAGAGGAGACCTAACCTGTTACGTCACAGCTCAGCCGCAGCTGTCTCCCGTGTTGCAGAATGTATCCAGACGCAGGAAGGCGTGCAGTGCTGCATCGACGCTCACTGCCTTAGACCACGAAGCACACCTTTTTTCTTCCTTCTGGAGGAAGTTTTTTTTTTCCATGTCCATATGTTTATGTTATATATTTTTCTTACGTGTTCTGTGACCTGTTCTTGCGAGAGAGAGACTGAGTTTTTTAATGCTTTTTCATGGTCGGGACGACCATGGGTGCGTGACCGAGCGATGTAGACAGCCTGACTGTCTGCATAGACAGCCATGCTGTCTGCCAGCTGAGTTCATATTTCGTGCAATGCTAGTTTCCATAGTATTCCGCCAGAGGGCAAGCCTGTAGGCATACCCATGTGAGTCTGCCTCACCCTGCCTCTCCCTCACTTGGCGCCCAGACTTCACTCAGTCAATAGGCCTACCTTCCCTCTGCAAGGGCATGGCCCACCGGGGCCCTGGCCACAGACACGCAGCCTGTTACCCGCCCTTTTTACAAATAAAGTAAGAAGCCTCAAGCCTTATCATTTCAAACCCGCCTCCAAGAAACGCCAGCTAAGGGGCGTTATATACCCCACCTCTCCATCTTTCTGGAGTCCCTTCTGTCTCCTCTGTGAACACTTCTTTGAATCTCATGTTGAGTTCCTCACATACTTCGCGGTCGATTCTTGTGATCTCTCCTCCTTCCTTCCTTAGCCTGATCACCTAGTCCTTGACTGTTGTTTTCCTCCTGATGTGGCTGTACAACAGCTTCGGGTCGGATTTGGCTTTCGCTGCTATGTCATTTTCATATTGTCGTTGGGCCTCCCTTCTTGCCTGTGCATATTCATTTCTGGCTCTACAACTGCTCTCCTTATTCTCCTGGGTCCTTTGCCTTCTATTCTTCCATTCCCTAGCACACTTGGTTTTGGCCTCCCTGCACCTTTGGGTGAACCATGGGCTCATCCTGGCTTTTTCATTATTCCTGTTACCCTTGGGTACATACCTCTCCTCAGCTTCCTTGCATATTGTTGTCACATATTCCATCATCTCGTTTACTGACTTCCCTGCCAGTTTTCTGTCCCACTGAACCCCGTTCAGGAAGTTCTTCATGCCCACGTAGTCTCCTTTCTTATAGTTTGGCCTCATTCGTCCAGCCTTTCCTGCTTCCCCCTCCACTTGTAACTCTACTGTGTATTCGAACCTTAAAACCACATGATCACTGGCCCCAACGGGCCTTTCATATGTGATGTTCTCAATATCTGCACTACTCAAGGTGAATATTAGGTCCAGTCTCGCTGGTTCATCCTCTCCTCTCTCTCTGGTAGTGTCAATTACGTGTTGGTACATGAAGTTTTCCAGTACCACCTCCATCATCTTAGCCCTCCACGTTTTTTGGCCCCATGTGGTTCAAAGTTCTCCCAATCGATTTCCTTGTGGTTGAAGTCACCCATGATCAGTAGCTTCGCCCTGCTTGCATGAGCCCTTCTGGCCACTTCATCCAGTGTGTCAACCATCGCTTTATTACTCTCATCACACTCTTGCCTTGGCCTCCTGCTGTTCTGTGGTGGGGTATACATCACTGCAATTACCACCTTGGGACCTCCAGACTGAAGCATTCCTACTATGTAATCTCTTGCTTCTCCTCTGTCTCCTCTCTCCAGCTCATCAAAATCCCATCAATTTTGATCAGCAGTGCCACTCCTCCACCCCCTCTGTTCCCTCTGTCTTTCCTCAGGATCTGATATCCCATTGGAAAGATGGCATCTGTTATCATACCTGTGAGCTTGGTTTCTGTGAGAGCTATGATGTCCGGTGATGCCTCTGACTCTTTCGTGCCACTCCTCCCACTTATTTGTTATTCCGTCAGCGTTGGTGTACCATACCTTCAGTTTCCTCTCCAACACTGTTTTGGGGGGTCTGTGAGTGTGGGGGACCTGGCAGTGTACTGCGGGATTCTATAACGGAGTGTTGGGTGGGGGATTGTGGTTTGTGTTGGGATAGCGTGATTGGTTGTGGGGTTCTGGGGATGGTTGTGTGTGCGCTTGCTCTTGTTGTTCTGCCCTGATCTGGTTGTCCTCTGCTGATTCTGTCCTTGTCTCTCCTCCTAGCTCTTTTCGCTTCTGTGTCCTCTCCCTCAACTGTTGTCATTCTGTTTTTGTTGTCTCGGTCTAGGAACACCCTCTTGTATTCTGCCGATTCCTTCAACCGTGGTTTCTCTTGGAGGATCCTGTTTTGCACTGTTTCTGTCCTGAAAATCAGCTTGATTGGCCGTTTTCTTCCCATCACATACCCCCCCTATTCTCTGAAAATTTACAATCTCGGACATGTCCTCTTCACCTATTTCTGTGATGATGTTCTCAATCTCCTTTCTTTCTGCCTGCCATCTTTCAGTGTGTCCTTCCCTTGCTCTCCTGGAGCCCATGAATAAACACTGACTTTGCCCTCTCCTCCTCCCTTTGCCTTTCCCTCTGTGACTCTGGTTCCTGTCTCTACATGGCCATTTTGTTCCTTATTTTTTCCTGCAGCTCTTGGTGGCATGGTTGTGCCTCTGCATTTGACATATCCCCCTCTCCACCTGCACCCAGCTGCTCTCCCCCTTCACTACTTGGCCCTGCTTGGTAGGCTGATAGGGCCTTAGTGTATGTTATATCTCCTTCCTTCCCGTTGGGCCCCTCGTTCAGTAGGGGTGTACCAGCTTCAGATGCTGTGTCTTCTTTGGTGTGTATGCATGTGTATATGTGAATGTATGTGTGCATGCGTATATGTGTATGGAGATGGGAGGTACAGTGTCTGCACTCTGAAGGAGGGGTGTTAATGTTGCAGTTTTATAACTCTGGCAAGACAGTGATGGAGTGAATGATGAAAGTCTTTCTTTTTGGGCCACCCTGTCTTGGTGGGAAACGGCCCATGTGTTTATATTTATATATATATATATATATATATATATATATATATATATATATATATATATATATATATATATATATTTTATTGTGCCGAAAAGGTAAAACTTGAGATTTTGGCTTAAACAGCAACGTTGTTTTGCTTGCCGAATATGACAAGCGAAAATTTGTCTATGCAATAATTTTGCAAAACTCATTCTGAACCTAACGAAAAAAATATATTTCATTGTGTGTGTTTATTATTAAATTATTGTAAAGTTATCTAAAATATATTTAGTTGGATTAGACTAAATTAAATTGTGCTTCTTATGAGGTTAGGTAAGTTTCTAAGGTTCTTTTGGTACAAAATTCCTAATTTTTACATTAACATAAATGAAAAAATAAGAGAATTTTTTTAGAAAGGACTTAATTTTAAACGAGTTCTTGCTAACTGACAAATTTTACCTATTCGGCACGACATACACACACACACACAATATATATATATATATATATATATATATATATATATATATATATATATATATATACACACACACACACACACTAAGCACTAGAAACAGCTGTGCAGCTACCTAGATCAATATGACATTTGACAAGGTTAGAGCGAGAGCTATGTTTATCTATCACACCCAGCCCTGACGCACGCTGTTCATACACTGGTTAGTAACATCAGCATCAAATTTGACTTAAATCATTGTATATGGTCTAGCGTGTCTTGCAACCCTCCCTCCCCCCCAGATTCATGCACTCTCACAACGATAATTATACTATAATAATAATAATAATATATTAATCAGGTTCTATCCCAGGATGGGCAGGTTAAGCACAATACCTTGTATCAAGAACACTTCAGTGCCCATAAACCTTCCCTGAGGGGGAGATAAGATTCCTTGAAGCTGGCGAGGGGTTCGTGATCTATAAAATAACACTTGTCCTCCCTTTCCCTGGATCGAACATTGAGCATTTCTGGCACATTATAAAAAAGACTTAATACATACTACGTAAACAGTTTAATATAGACAAATGCAAAGTCCTAAATGCTGGACAGGAAAATAACCATGCCACATATACACTAAATAAAGTACGTATATCTTAATATTACGGATTGCGAAAAGGACTTAGTTCTGGTTAGCAGTAATCTGAAACCAAGACAACAATGCATAAGTGTTCACAATAAAGCTAACAGAATCCTTGGCTTCATAACAAGAAGTATAAATAATAGAAGTCCTCAGGTTGTTCAACTCTCTATCTTTGGTTAGGCCTCATTTACATTATGCTGCACAGTTTTGGTCACCGTATTACAGAATGGATATAAATGCTCTGGAAAACGTACAAAGGAGGATGACAAAGTTGATCCCATGTATCAGAAATCTTCCCCATGAGGATAGACTGAGGGCCTTGAATCTGCACTCTAAAAAGGCGTAGAATTAAGGGGATATGATTGAGGTGTATAAATGGAAAACAGGAATTAATAAAGGGGATGTAAATAGCGTGCTAAAAATATCTAGCATAGACAGGACTCGCAGCAATGGTTCTAAGTGGGAAAAATTCTGATTCAGGAAGGATATAGAACATAAGAACATAAGAAAGAAGGAACACTGCAGCAGGCCTACTGGCCCATGCGAGGCAAGTCCAAGTCTCCCACCGGCTTAAGCCAATGCCCCGACCCAGCCAGGTCAGGTTACATCCACTTAAGGAAGGAGCACGGCATCTGACCTAGTAGCACAAACTAGTCAGGTCCAACTCACACCCACCCGCACCCACTCATATATTTATCTAGCCTATTTTTAAAACTACACAACGTTTTAGCCTCTATAACTGTACTCGGGAGTTTGTTCCACTCATCGACAACTCTATTACCAAACCAATGCTTTCCTATATCCTTCCTGAATCTGAATTTATCCAACTTAAAGCCATTGCTGCGAGTCCTGTCAATACTAGATATTTTTAGCACGCTATTTACATCACCTTTATTTATTCCTGTTTTCCATTTATACACCTCAATCATATCCCCCCTAATTCTACGTCTTTCTAGAGAGTGCAGATTCAGGGCCCTAAGTCTATCCTCATAGGGAAGATTTCTGATACATGGAATCAACTTAGTCATCCTCCTTTGTACGTTTTCCAGAGCATTTATATCCATTCTGTAATACGGTGACCAAAACTGTGCAGCATAATCTAGATGAGGCCTAACCATGGATATATAGAGTTGAAGAACAACCTGAGGACTCCTATTATTTATGCTTCTTGATATGAAGCCAAGGATTCTGTTCGCTTTATTGCGAACACTTATGCACTGCTGTCTTGGTTTTAGATTACTGCTAACCAGAACTCCTAAATCCTTTTCGCAATCAGTAGTATTAAGATCTACATTATTTAGTTTATATGTGGCATGGTTATTGTCCTGTCCAATATTTAGAACTTTGCATTTATCTATATTAAACTGCATCTGCCACTTCTCCGACCAATGCATCAGTCTATTCAAATCTTCCTGGAGTGCTCTAATGTCCTCATTTGAATGAATTGGACGGCCTATTTTGGTGTCATCGGCAAACTTGCTTATGTCGCTATTTATTCCCTCATCTATGTCGTTTATGTAGATTGTGAACAACAAGGGGCCCAATACTGACCCCTGTGGAACACCGCTTGTGACACTTCCCACTCTGATTTCTCCCCATTTATGCAAACTCTCTGCTGCCTATTTGTCAACCATGCCTCTATCCAGGAAAAAATTTCTCCTCCTATTCCGTGTGCCATAATTTTCCTCAATAGTCTCTGATGTGGGACTATATCAAAAGCCTTACTGAAGTCCATATACACAACATCAGATGCTACGAATTGCCTCGGCTATTATTGATTCCATAAATTTTCCCACTATGGAGGTTAGGCTTATTGGTCTATAGTTCGAAGCTAAGGACCTGTCTCCTGCTTTGAAAATAGGTATTACATTTGCAATTTTCCACTTATCTGGCACCATGCCAGTTTGCAGTGATATGTTGAAAAGATTAGCCATAGGTTTGCTAAGCTCCTCTTTACATTCCTTTAGAACCCTTGCATACAGTTCATCAGGGCCTGGGGATTTGTTAGGTTTTAATTTATCTATTTGTCTAAGGACCATGTCACTTGTGACCCTAATCGTGTATAGGAAAGCACTGGTTTGGTAATAGAGTTGTGGATGAGTGGAACAAACTCCCGAGTACCGTCATAGAAGCTAAGACGTTGTGTAGTTTTAAAAATAGGTTAGATAAATACAGGAGTGCGTGTGGGTGGGTGTGAGTTGGACCTGACTAGCTTGTGTATTGTGCTACTAGGTCAGATGCCGTGTTCCTCCCTTAAGTGTATGTGACCTGACCTGACTAGGTTAAGGCATTGGCTCAAGCCGGTGGGGGCCAGTAGGCCTGCTGCAGTGTTCCTTCTTTCTTATGTTCTTATAAACAACAGCACGGTATCATGCTTTGCAGACGATACTAGAATCTGCATGAGTGTCATCCATTGAGGACACTAAATCTCCAAGATAAAAAACAAAGTTTTCCAATGGACAACGGTGAACATTATGATGTTCAATGAAGACAAATTCCAACTACTCCGTTATGGAAAACTGGAGGAAATAATAGCTAGAACTGAGTATACTACAATCACACAATAGAGCGAAAAAAGTAATGTGAAGGACCTGGGAGTGGTAATGTCTGAAGATTTCACGTTCAAGGATCACAACAGTGCCACTATCACATCTGCGAGGAAAATGATAGGATGGAAAATGTATTATTATAATCATGGGGGAGCGCTAAACCCGTAGGATTATACAGCGGGTGTGGGGGGAAAAGGGGTGGAAGGTATTCAGGCACAATTCAGGGAACCGGAGCACAGAGCCCCTCACCAGCATCAAGGAACCTCCCTTGAGAGGGATGTTAAATGAAAATATTCAAAACAAGAGATGCCAAGCCAATGATGACCCTTTTTAAATAACTTGTTCTCTCTAGGCTGGAATACTGCTGTACATTAACATCTCCGTTCAAGGCAGGTGAAATTGCAGTTCTGGAGAACATACAAAGAACCTTTATTGTACATATAAGTTCCGTCAAACACCTTAACTACTGGGAATGTTTGAAAGCACTTGACTTGCACTCAGTGGAGCTCAGGCGAGACATAATCTAGAGGAACCGGTCCCTAATTTGCACACATAAATAAGTCCCTACGAAAGCAAAAGACTTGGCAGGCGATGCAACATACCCCCAATGAAAAGTGTCCGGGGCTCAAGACTGTTCAACAGCCTCCCACCAGGCATAAGGGAAATTACCAATAGACCCCTGGTTGTCTTCAAGAGGGAGCTGGACAGATACCTAAAGTCAGTGCCGGATAACCGGACTGTGGTTCGTACGTTGGACTAGGTGCAGCCAGTAGTAACAGCCTAGTTGGATCAGGCCCTGATCCACCGGGAGGCCTGGTCAATGGACCAAGCCACGGGGGCGTTGATCTTCGGAATAGCCTCCAGGTAGGTTGACGTAATTCCCATACACAGCTGATGGGAGACTTTTTATGAATTCATTGTACAGTTAGTGTACACTGTACGGTATGAGATGATTACACGAGACATTCATCATGGTTACACGGGTACACTGTGACATTACTACCTGATATACTTACAAAGAACGTGGTGTGACTCAGGGTGGGGCGTGATCTGGGAGGAGCCGGCTCCAACCTGGACAATAGAGGTGAGGCGGCGGTGGTGGAGACGGTCTCCCCCGCCGCCACCGTCGTCCCCACCCTTCCTCCCGGTCCTGCATCAATCACCTACCTCTCCAACACTTCTACCTCCTCCACCCTCCCATCCACCAATGTTGTCACCTCCTCCACCTTCTCTTCCACCAATGCTGTCACCTCTTCCACCTTCTCTTCCACCAATGATGTCACCTCCTCCACCTTCTCTTCCACCAATGCTGTCACCTCCTCCACCTTCTCTTCCACCAATGCTGTCACCTCCTCCACCTTCTCTTCCACCAATGCTGTCACCTCCTCCACCTTCTCTTCCACCAATGCTGTCACCTCCTCCACTCTTCCTCCCACCACTGTAGACACCAGGCAGGACTGCAGTCTCAAGGACATTAGCCTCTCACTAATTAACAAAGGTCGAGTTGAATTTCAACACTGGAACACTTGCTACTTGTAACATATGAGCTGGATACCAACATATCAACACTTGCTCTTATAATACCCGTCGTCTCAAAGTAATTAATGATAAATACCCGAACGTCAACATGACGGCCGTGACAGCTGAAGAACAGCCAGAGAGGGAGATGATGACTCAGGGATTCATGTCTGGAAACTAGGTCAGTAGGCGGTACCTGGTAAATACCTTGTTAGCCTTCTACACCACAATACAACAAGCATACACTGCCTGCCCTTCTGCCTCAAACACAAATATAACCGATTCCGATTTTTTATACGTTCGCAGTCTGGCTTCACCTGTTGACAGCCTGTTCACCCAGGCTGTTGCTGTTGGGAGCCTGCTGGTCCACTTATCCATCACAGTCTATTTAATCTGGCATTTACCAGAAGCAGTGATACAGTTTCGTCTTGAAAACTTCTACACTTGTTCCGGCAGTATTTCTGGTACTTTCTAGGAGGCTGTAATAAATATATAATAACAATAATGCATAATCTTGGACCATGGATACTGACATTGTTCTCTTATTTTGCTGGTGTCTTTTTTCTGTCTCAAACATGCAAGATTTCAAGTATGTCTTGTTACTTCTACTTACACTTAGGTCACACTACACATTCATGTACAAGCATATATATATATATATATATATATATATATACACACACACACACACACCTCTCTGGGTTTTCTTCTATTTTCTTACTAGTTCTTGTTCTAATTTCCTCTTGTCTCCATGGGGAAGTGTAACAGAATTCTTCCTCCGTAAGCAATGTGTGTCGTAAGAGGCGACTAGTAACCCCTTCTCCTTGCATATATTACTAAATGAAAAGGAGAAACTTTCGTTTTTCCTTTTGGGCCACCCCGCTTCGGTGGGAAACGGCCGACGTGTAGAAAGAAAGAAAGAAAGAAAGAAAGAAAGAAAGAAAGAAAGAAAGAAAAAAAGAAAAAGAAAGAAAAAGAAAGAGAAAGAAAAAGAAAGAAAAGAAAGAAAAGAAAGAAAGAAAAGAAAGAAAGAAAAGAAGAAAGAAAGAAAGAAGAAAGAAAGAAAGAAAGAAATAAAAAGAAAGAAAGAAAGAAAAAGAAAGAAAAGAAAGAAAAGAAAGAAAAAGAAAGAAAAAGAAAGAAAAAGAAAGAAAAAAAAGAAAGAAAAAGAAAGAAAAAGAAAGAAAAAGAAAGAAAAAAAAGAAAGAAAAAGAAAGAAAGAAAAGAAAGAAAAAGAAAGAAAAAGAAAGAAAAAGAAAGAAAAAGAAAGAAAAAAGAAAATAAATAAAATATATATATATGAAAGGTTGGAGGGAGGGGGTAAAGGAGGTTTTGTGTGCGAGGGGCTTGGACTTCCAGCAAGCATGTGTGAGCATATTTGATAGGAGTGAATGGAGACAAATGGTTTTTAATACTTGACGTGCTGTTGGAGTGTGAGCAAAGTAACATTTATGAAGGGATTCAGGGAAACCGGCAGGCCGGACTTGAGTCCTGGAGATGGGAAGTCCAGTGTCTGCACTCTGAAGGAGGGGTGTTAATGTTGCAGTTTTATAACTAGTGTAAAGCACCCCTCTGGCAAGACAGTGATGGAGTGAATGATGATGAAAGTTTTTCTTTTTCAGGCCACCCTGCCTTGGTGGGAATCGTCCGATGTGTTAATAAAAAAAATGTGTGTGTGTGTGTGTACCCTCTGATTGTGCAAGACTCG
>WNWK01018411.1:17500-40020 GCA_009830355.1 Cherax destructor
ATGATAAGAGTGGATAGGGGAGCAATGTGGCAAATGTTGCAAGTGTATGGAATATGTAGCAAGTTAATAAATGCTGTAAAGAGTTTTTATGAGGATAGTGAGGCTCAGGTTAGGGTGTGTAGGAGAGAGGGAGATTACTTCCCGGTAAAAGTAGGTCTTAGACAGGGATGTGTAATGTCACCATGGTTGTTTAATATATTTATAGATGGGGTTGTAAAATAAGTAAATGCTAGGGTGTTGGGAAGAGGAGTGGGATAAAATTATGGGGAATCAAGTACAAAATGGGAGTTGATACAGTTACTTTTTGCTGATGATACTGTGCTTATGGGAGATTCTAAAGAAAAGTTGCAAAGGTTAGTGGATGAGTTTATGAAGGTGTGTAAAGGTAGAAAGTTGAAACTGAACATAGATAAGAGTAAGGTGATGAGGGTATCAAATGATTTAGATTAAGAAAAATTGGATATCACATTGGAGAGAGGGAGTATGGAAGAAGTGAATGTTTTCAGATATTTGGGAGTTGACTTGTCAGCGGATGGGTTTATGAAGGATGAGGTTAACCATAGAATTGATGAAGAAAAAAAGGTGAGTGGTGCGTTGAGGTATCTGTGGAGACAAAAAACGTTATCTATGGAGGCAAAGAAGGCAATGTATGAAAGTATAGTGGTACCAACTCTTATATGGGTGTGAAGCTTGGGTTGTATATGCTGCAGCGAGGAGGCGGCTGGAGGCAGTGGAGATGTCCTGTCTAAGAGCAATGTGTGGTGTAAATATTATGCAGAGAATTCGAGTGTGGAAATTAGGAGGTGTGGAGTTACTAAAAGTATTAGTCAGGGGGCTTAAGAGGGGTTGTTGAGGTGGTTTGGTCATTTGGAGAGAATGGATCAAAGTAGAATGATTTGGGAGAGTGTATAAATCTGTAGGGAAAGGAATGAGGGTAGGGTGCGTCCTTGAAAAGGTTGGAGGAGGGGCAAAGGTGGTTTGTGGGCAAGGGGCTTTGACTTTCAGCGTGTGTGAGCGTGTTAGATAGGAGTGAATGGAGCGAATGGTTTTGGGACCTGATGAGCTGTTGGAGTGTGAGCAGGATAATATTTAGTGAAGGATTCAGGGAACCAGTTATCATAGATTTAGCCAGACCTGAGTCCTGGAAATGGGAAGTACAGTGGACCCCGGATTACGTCATTATTTCGTTCCAGAAGCCGTTGCTGTTCAAGTGCCGTTACGAACGAATTTGTTTCCATAAGGAATAATGTAAATTAGTCCTTTAGACTCCCAAAAATACACTTACAAAAGCATTTACAAAAATACACTTACATAATTGTTTGAGTTTGGAGCAGTACGTAATCCGGAGGTCCACTTTACAATGCCTGCATTTTAAAGGAGGGGTCTGGGATATTGACAGTTTGGAGGGACTATTCTAAACTGTCATATCTGAAAGCGCCTCTGCAAAGACTGATTATGTATGAGTGAGGTGAAAGTGTTGAATGATGATGAAAGTATTTTCTTTTGGAATTTTTTTTTCTTTTGGGTCACCCTGCCTCGGTGGGAGACGGCCAACTTGTAAGTAAAACTTGCAAATTTGGTTTAAACAGCACGAACTTCTTTCCGAATAGGGCAAGGGAAAATTTGTGTATGCAATAATTTCACAAAAAATTTTTCTGAATCTAACAAAAAATATACATGTATTTCAATGTGTTTGATTGTTATTAAATTATTATAAACCTATATAAAATATATTTAGTTGAACTAAACTAAATTAAATTGCACTTGTTATAATATGGTTAGGTAAGTTTCCTAAGGTTCTTTGGGACAAAATCACTAATTTTTTTATTATCATAAATGAAAAAAAATACAGTGGTACGTCGAGTTACGATATTTTCGTTCGAGAATGCTGTTCAAGTGCCATTACCAAACGAATTTATCCTATAAGGAATAATGTAAAATAGACTAGTCTTTTACACCCCCCAAAAAAATACTTACAAAAGCATTTAAAAAAATAAACTTACATAAAAGGGCGATTTTGGGACCATCGTAACTCGAGGTACCCTGTATCTTCAAATGTATAAGAAAAATTTTATCAAGGACTTAATTTTAAATGAGTTCTTGCTAATTGGACCAGTTTTTCTATTTGGCACAACATACATTATACAGTAGGTCCCGCTTTACGGCGTTCCGCTAATACAGCTATTTCAAATTAGTATAACCAAAACTTGCTATATGGCAGCGGTCTTTCTAATACAGCGCCCAACCCAGTTTGTTTACATTCTCCGTGAGCACATCTCTATTATGTCCCGGGAAAATTTTTCCAAAATTTCAAGTGTTTTAAAGTTATTGCATATTTTATATGTACTGGATAATTATACTTATGTGTACCACCTAAATATACTTACACACTGTGCTAGCGTGCAGGTACACATTAAAATCACTAAGAGTCTCTCTCCTCTTGGGAGCATTAAATGTCGTATATTACTTTAATATAGACATTTCCATTAATCCATCTAGATATTTTTTTCAAAATTATGTAATAAACACGCTACGTAACATATAAACATGATACATACTCCCACAGTATAAAGTTGACATAAATGAGATTTGTTTACCAAGCGGTTGGTGGGAGGGCTGAAGAATTACGTTTCTCTAGTCAAACACCAGTTACTCAACTGTAGAAAAATATTCCCTTTCGTATGCCTTCACTCTATCTATAGTTATTCATGACTCTTGTGGGTTTAGAGCTTCTTTTTATTATGATTATAATAATAATATCATTCACTCTAAAATGGTGTGTTGCATGAGAATGGGGTATTTGCTGTTTATTTATTCTGTACTGACTTGTCAGAACATCATTCCTTCTAAAATGTTCCACGAGAATGGAAGGGTTGGTCTTTACTTATTCTACTGTACCACTGTGGAGGCAACTTTTACACAATATAAGTGTTTGTATGAACATGTATGAACCATAACCAGGGCGCTTCGTCCGTTTGTTTACAGAGTACTCTGTGTGGTGTGGGGTGGCCAGGAGGGCTGCCCCACTTCCCACCTGACTTTCTACAAATACAGTGGACCCTCGCCATTCGAATTTAATCCGTTCCAGGAGCTTGTTCTTAACGTGAAATGTTCAAAAGGCGATTTAATTTTTCCCATAAGAAATAATGGAAATACAATTAATCCGTTCCAAAAATCCAAAAATATATAAAAAATAATATATTTTAATAAAATTAAAGCTTCTACATAGACAAAAACATTAAATACTACAGTGCTGTACTACTAAAAGTATTAATAAATAAATGCAAGTCTTTTACTTACCATTATTGAAGATTGTTGATGGCATATGGAAGAGAGGGAGGAGGAGGGGAGGGAGGGAGGGGTTAGTGTTTGGAAGGGGAATCCCTTCCAGAAGGACTTCAGGTACCAAAGCCCTATCTGGGGTTACTTCTTTTCTTTGTCTTTTAATCCCACTAGGCCAGCTTGGGAGTCACTGGACACTTTAACAAAATAACTGTCCACAGTCTTCTGTTTCTGGCGCTCTTTTCAACATGTTCCTGAAGAAGGACATTGTTTGGTCACTGAACATGCTGCTGTTATGGCTTGTTTGAGCTTTTCAGGGTGGTATTTTTCAACAAAACTTTGCAATCTATTCCACCTTCTTCAGCCCTCTCCTCCTCCTCCTCCCGTGAATCAATAGCCTCAAATCTGGTCTGATGCTCATCCATTTCCAGCTCTTGCAGCTCTTGAGTTGTTAGCTCTACCCTGGCCTGCACTAACTCTTCCACATCATCGCCACTCACCTCCAACCCCATGGACTTGCCCAATTCCACAATACAGTCCACAACAGGCACAGGTTGGCAGGGTCAGGGTCAGCCTCAAACCCTTCAAAATCCCTCTGTTGGACACAACCTGGCCACAATGGTCTCCAGCAGAGTTCAAAGTCCTTGAAGTCACTCCCTCCCAAGCCTTGCCTATAAGGCCTATGCAGCTGTAGATATTGAAATGATTCTTCCAGAACTCTCTAAGGGTCAATTCACTGTCCGAGGTCATTTCAAAGCACTTTTCAAACACTGCTTTTGTGTAGAGTTTTTGAAGTTACAGATGACCTGCTGGTCCATGGGCTGGAGGAGAGAGTGGTGTTAGGAGGCAAGAACTTCAGTTTTATGAATTTGAATTCTTCACACAGTAGGTCTTCCATGTTTTGAGGATGTGAAGGAGCATTGTCCAGCAACAGGAGGCACTTTTTGTCCAAACCCTTTTCCTGTAGGTATTTTCTCACACTGGGGCCAAACACTTCATGGATCCAGTCACTGAAAAGGTGCTTTGTGACCCATGCATTCTGACTAGCTCTCCACAAGACACACAATCTACTTTTGACGACATTGTGTCTCTTGAACACTCTGGGATTTTCTGAGTGATACACTAGTAAAGGCTTTAATTTAAAATCCCCACTAGCATTACTACACATCATGAGAGTTAGCCTGTCTTTCATAGGCTTATGTCCTGGCAGTGCCTTTTCTTCCTGAGTAATGTAGGTCCTGTTGGGCATTTTCTTCCAAAACAGGCCTGTTTCGTCACAATTGAACACTTGTTCAGGTTTCAATTTTTCAGTCTTTATGTAGTCCTGAAACTCCTTTATGAATTTTTCAGCTGCATGTTTGTCTGAACTGGCAGCCTCACCATGCCTACCACATTATGTATGCCACTACGATTTTTAAATCTCTCAAACCAGCCTTGCTGGCTTTAAATTCACTACCATTACAATCAGCACTGGTTGCAGGCATTTTCTTTAAAGATCGGGGATGCAAGTTCCTTGCCTTTCACAAAAAATTGACTCAGCACTATCACCCGCTAACTTTATCTTGATCCACACCAAACAACTTCTCAATCTCTTGATTTTTGTGGTCTGTTTGGCTCCAAAGTAACACCTTTTTCAACATCAGCTTGCTTAATTTCTTCCCCTTTTTAAACAGGATAGGCGATAGTTGACCTGTTTTCCATATATCCTGGCAAGATCACACAATCGCACACCACTCTCGTATTTTTGTATTATTTCCTTCTTCATTTCTTACGGTGTTTCTCACTTTTATCGCCCCGGGGGACCACAAAGGGAATTTCTTTGGGGCCCATGGTAGCTTATTTAATCGCACTTTAAAGAACAAACTCCAAAAAAATTTAAATTAATGTGAAATGTCGGGGGAACTGCAGGATTTTCCCCGAGTGTAAACAACGGGGACTGGCTCTCACGCCTCGCGGGGCCCCCGCCTGGGCCACAGGTCACGAACGTATTCGTTCGCTGGATAATTTTTCGCGGTTTGAATTTTTTTTTCTAATGCATTTTTTCGACTGCCGACCCTGGATGTTTTACGGTGGTGTTTTGCTTTTGAATTTTGGTGGGTATGTTGTCTGGAGGGGGAAAATTTTTTATTCCCTGAAGCTTTTTGTTGGGTTATTAGTGGTCTTAGGTATGAATTTTTTATCCCGACAAATTCCTGGTGAGATAAGGGTAGATGAGTGCATGATACAGTGTAAGGAGAGCTGATTGTGGAACATATGTAGTACCATATCTTGATAGTACAGTGGACCCTGGGTTTTTCGTGTATCTCCATTTTTGCGCACTTTTGTTCGTGGAAATATAACCTCCATTTTTCCGACTGGCTCCGATTTCATTGATGGTACAGAACCTGTCCAGTGCCCAGCGCACATACAAAGCCCCAAGCCCGCCTCCATGCACATTCCCAGGCAGTGTAGCATTGTTTTTTGTTAGTGAACATTATCCTGCGAGTTCATACAAAAATTTCTTAACAATCCATTGTTTTTGGCCCTTGATTATTGTGTGTGACTACTAAATGCCACCATGGGCCCAAGAAAGCCCTAGTGCCAGTCCTTTGGTAAAGAAAGTGAGGAACACCATAGAATTAAAGAAAGAAATCGTGCAAAGTGGAGTCGATAAAGGCTATAGACCAGCCAGCGATAAAGTGTAGCACAAAACAGTGTAGCAAGTGTTAAGAGATAGAAAAATTACGACCGAAACTTAACTCCTCCATTGTTGTTTGAGGAGTATAAGGGCACTGAGTCCAGAGCCGCCCCTGCCAACATCTCCTCCAAGGTAAGTGTAAATATTTCTTATTTATTAAGGGAAATTTCTTTTTATAAATTAAAGTGTAAATATTTCTTATTTATAAATTATGTACATTGTTTGTGTGAATAGTAGTGGTGGCTTTCTGCTGCCGTCGACCACCACCACGGCTTATGGTCAGTGGCCCTTATACCCAACAACAACAACAACAACACTACCACCAGTCTTTACATTCGTAATGACATGTTTTATTCATTCTAGAGTTTATATCATGTTTCTATGTTATTAATATTGTTTATTATGTCGTATTAGATGAATTTGGATAATAAATAAGCCGTAGAGCTGATATTAGTGTCAAATTGAAGCATTTTGTCCTGCCTCCCAACAATAAACTTGCTTGCCTCTCTCCTCTCCATCTTCCATACACCAACAAGAGTCGCCAATACAGGTAAGTGTGATGTTAAATGTTCATTTATACATGTTATTAGTGCTTTATATTTATTTGTCATTCTTTTCTGTATGTAAATCTATATTTAATTCTAAAAATATTTTTGTTAATACTCCTGGGTGTCTGAAACGGATTAATTGAATTTACATTATTTCTTATGGGGAAAATGGCTTCAGTTTTCGTTGATTTCAGTTTTAGTCGATCCCTCTGGAACAGATTAAGCAAGAAAACGGAGGGCTGACTGTACTTTGGAGAAACTGGCCGATCTCTTCCTGACAGATTTAGGGAGCACAAAAATAGTGTTAGGCTTGCTGACACCAACAATGCTCTTTTCTGTCATGTCAGAGATCACAGTCATCCTATTGATTGGTCTTCTGCTAAAACTGAAAACACAAGCCTATGAAGGATAGGCTAACTCTTTTGTTCTGTGCTAAAGCTAGAGGGATTTCAAAGTGAAGCCTTTATTGGTGTATCACTCTGAAAATCCCAGAGTGTTCAAAAAAAACAATATTGTCAAGAGTAAATCATGTGTGATATGGAAAGCTAATCATCAGGCATGGGTCACGAGGCAAATTTTCATTGACTGGGTCCATAAGTGTTTGGCATGAGTGGAAAAATACCTCCGGAAAATAAATTGCCTCTCAAGTGCCTCCTGGAATGGACAATGCTCCTGCTCATCATCCAAACTTGGTAGACCAATTGTCGGGATTTCAGTTTTATAACAGTGAAGTTCTTGCCTTCTAACACCATCCTCTCATCCAGTCCATAGACCAGGGTCTTTCAACTTAAAAACTCTACACAAAAGCAGAGTATCAAAGGTGCTTTGAAGTGCCTCAGACACTGAATTGACCCTAAGAGAGTTCTGGAGGAATCACTTAATATCTACAACTGCATGCCTTAGGTGGCTTGGCGGGAGTGACTTCCAGGACTTTGAACTTTCTTGAAAAAAAATTTTGGCCGAATGTGTCCTCAAAAAGGATTTTGAAGGGTTTCAGGCTGATCCTGAGGACCCTACACCTGTTGTGGAATCTATTGTGTCTTTGGGAAAGTCCATGGGGTTGGATCGGTGGTAGTATGTGGAAGAGTTGGTGGGGACCGGGAAGAGATAACCACTGAAGAGCTGCCCCTCAACTGGAACAACAGCCAGACCAAGCTGAGGAACTTGCTTCAGAGGAGGGGAAGAGAGAGTGAAGGAGGTGCCTTCTTCAGAGATTGGAGATTTGTTAATGGGAGTAGGGGGGTTTAAAATATCCCAGACCAAGCTGAAACAAGAAAATCTGCAACATGTTCAGTGACAAAACCTTGCCACTTCAGGCAAACAAAGAGGTGCCAGAAACAGAGCTTTCTGGACAGTTTTTGGCGCCAGGGGTCCAGTGACCTCGTGGTCCTATCCATTAAAGACAAAGAAGGGACTTAACCCCAGAGAGGGACTTGTCCGAAGTCATTGGGCGGATTTCAAACAAAACCTCTCCACTCCCTATCTTCAAATGCCAACAAGAGTCTTCAAAAAGGTTTAAAGATTTATGTATTCATTTATAAATTGTTTGTTTTGTGAATGTAAACTGTAGTTAAACTTACAAAATGTATTTTTTTTTTTTATTATTTTTGGGTGTCTGGAACGGATTAATTGTATTTACATTAATTTATGGGAAATTTGCTTCAAATTTAGGCCGTTCAAATTTAGGGACCTTCTGGAACGGTTACGGCCGATATTCGGGGTTCCACTGTAATGTAAAACCAATTAACCGTTTAGACAAAAAATATTAACAAAAAATAAATTTTATGAGAATAACTATGTTTAAAAGCAGAAAACAATGAGAAATAAATATAAAGTATTAATGAAATGGATAAATGAACATTTAACATCACTTTTACCTTTATTGAAGACTCTTGTTGGGTATGGAAGACGGGAGGGGAGGGAGGAGGGTTATTGTTTGGAAGGGGAATCCCTTTCCACAAGGACTTCAGGTATCAAGCCCCTATCTGGGTTATTTCCTCTCTTTGTCTTTTACTGGTACTAGGACAAGCTTGAGAGTCAGTGGATCTGTCAGAGAGCCCTGTTTCTGGCTCTCTTTAAGATTGCCTAAAATGGGACACGGCATTGTCATTGAACATATTGCTGATAGACTTGCAACAGCTTTGTTAGGGTGATATTTCTAAACAAAACTTTGCACCTCATTCCACTTTACACTAATGTCTTTAATCACTGAAGAAGGCACATTTCCCCTCTCTTCCTTCTCCTCTGAAGCATTTCCTTGGCTAAGGTCTGTTGGTACAGGGTACCATATGGTACAGATACAGGGATCCCAATAGAAATAAGTCATCCTGACTTTTGGGTTATCCTAGGATCTTTACACATATGCTCTATGTAAGATACTCTATGTAACTGTACATGGAAACCTGAGTTTCGTGATTAATCCTCCAGAGAGTATGCCGAAAGACGAAATTACAATTGTGAAACCATTTTCCCATAAGAAATAATGTAAATCCAATTAATCTGTTCCAAACCCTCAAAAGTATTAACAAAAATATTTTTTTAGATTATAGCTTTACATACAGAAAACAATGAGAAATCAAGTATAAACAATAATAACATCTCACTTACCTTATTGAAGATTCTTGTTGGTGTATGGAAGATGGGAGGAGGGTACCATTTGGTACAGATAAGGGATCCCAATAGAAATAAGTCACCCTGACTTTTTGGGTTATCCTAGGATCTTTACACATATGCTGCTATATATGATGCTCTATGTAACTGTATTTGTATATACAGTGGTCCCTCGACTAACGATCTTAATCCGTTCCAGGAGCTAGACTCAAACGAAAATTGAACTCAATGTACTGTAAATACAATTAATCCATTTCAACCAAAAATTTTCACCAAAATTCCTTTTAAAGAATAAATACTATAGTTTTACAAACAGAAAACAATGAGAAATAAATATAAAGCACTAATTATAATGGACAATATTATTTTATTAACACATCGGCCGATTCCCACCAAGGCAGGGTGGCCCAAAAGAAAAACTTTCATCATCATTCACTCCATCACTGTCTTGCCAGAAGGGTGCTTTACACTACAGTTATAAAACTGCAACATTTACACCCTCCTTCAGAGTGCCGGCACTGTACTTCCCATCTCCAGAACTCAAGTCCGGCCTGCCGGTTTCCTGAATCCTTCATAAATGTTACTTTGCTCACACTCCAACAGCACGTCAAGTATTAAAACCATATGCCTCCATTCACTCCTATCAAACACGCTCACACATGCTTGCTGGAAATCCAAGCCCTCGCACACAAAACTTCCTTTACCCCTCCCTCCAACCTTTCCTAGGCCGACCCCTACCCCGCCTTCCCTCCACTACAGATTTATACACCTCGAAGTCACTCTGTCTCGCTCCATTCTCTCTACATGTCCAAACCACCTCAACAACCCCTCCTCAGCTCTCTGACAATCGTTTTGGTAATCCCGCACCTCCTCCTAATTTCCAAACTCCGAATTCTCTGCATTATATTCACACCACACATTGACCTCAGACATGACATCTCCACTGCCTCCAGCCTTCTCCTCGTTGCAACATTCATCACCCATGCTTCACACCCATATAAGAGCGTTGGTATAACATACTCTCATACATTCCCTCTTACTTCCATGGACAAGGTTCTTTGTCTCCACAGACTCCGAAGTGCTCCACTCACCCTTTTTCCCCCATCAATTCTATGATTCACCTCATCCTTCATAGACCCATCCGCCGACATGTCCACTCCCAAATATCTGAATACATTCACCTCCTCCATACTCTCTCCCTCCAATCTGATATCCAATCTTTCGTCACCTATTCTTTTTGTTATCCTCATCACCTTACTCTTTCCTATATTCACTTTCAATTTTCTTCTTTACACACCCTACCAAATTCATCCACCAACCTCTGCAGCTTCTCTTCAGAATCTCCCAAAAGCACAGTGCCATCAGCAAAAAGCAACTGTGACAACTCCCACTTTGTATTTGCTTCTTTATCTTTTAGCCCAACACCTCTTGCCAAGACCCTCGCATTCACTTCTCTTACAACCCCATCTATAAATATATTGAACAACCACGGTGACATCACACATCCTTGTCTAAGGCCCACTTTACTGGGAAATAGTCCCTTCCCTCCTACACACTCTAACCTGAGCCTCACTATCCTCATAAAAACTCTTCACTGCTTTCAGTAACCTTCCTCCTATTCCATACACCTGCAACATCTGCCACATTGCCCCCTATCTACCCTATCATACGCCTTTTCCAAATCCATAAATGCCACAAAACATCTTTACCCTATCCAAATACTGTTCACCTATATGTTTCACTGTAAACACTTGGTCTACACACCCCTACCATTCCTAAAGCCCCTTGTTCATCTGCTATCCTGCTTTCTGTTTTACTCTTAATTCTTTCAATAATAACTCTACCATACACTTTACCAGGTACACTCAACAGACTTATTCCCCTATAATTTTTGCACTCTTTTTGTCCCCTTTGCCTTTATACAAAGGAACAATACACGCTCTCTGCCAATCCCTAGGTACCTTACCCTCTTCCATACATTTATTAAATAATAGCACCAACCACTCCAAAATTATATCCCCACCTGCTTTTAACATTTCTATCTTTATCCCATCAATCCCAGCTGCCTTACCCCCTTTCATTCTACCCACTGCCTCACGAACTTCCCTACACCCACAACTGGCTCTTCCACATCCCTACAAGATGTTATTCCTCCTGCCCTACACACGAAATCACAGCTTCCCTGTCTTCATCAACATTTAACAAATCCTCAAAATATTCTCTCCATCTTCCCGATACCTCTAACTTCCATTTAATAACTCTCCTCTCCTATTTTTAACTGTCAAATCCATTTGTTCTCTAGGCTTCCTCAACTTATTAATCTCATTCCAAACTTTTTCTTATTTTCAACAAAATTTGTGATAAATATCTCACCCACTCTCTCATCTGCTCTCTTTTACATTGCTTCACCACTCTTTAACTCTCTTTTTCTCTCCATATACTCTTCCTCCTTGCATCACTTCTACTTTGTAAAAACCTCTCATATGCTAACTTTTCTCCCTTACTACTCTCTTTACATCATCATTCCACCATCGCTCCTCTTCCTCCCGCACCCACTCGCCTGTAACCACAAACTTCTGCTGAACACTCTAACACTACATTTTTAAATCTACCCCATACATTTTCGACCTATTGCCTACACTCTCACTAGCCCATCTATCCTCCAATAGTTGTTTATATCTTACCCTAACTGCCTCCTCTTTTAGTTTATAAACCTTCACCTCTTTTACTTACTGATTCTATTTTCCTTGTATCCCATCTACCTTTACTCCCACTGTAGCTATAACTAAAAGTGATCTGATATATCTGTGGCCCTCTATAAACATGTACATCCTGAAGTCTACTCAACAGTCTTTTATCTATCAATACATAGTCCAACAAACTACTGTCATTACGCCCTACATCATATCTTGTATACTTATTTATCCTCTTTTCTTAAAATATGTATTACCTATAACTAAACCCCTTTCTATACAAAGTTCAATCAAAGGGCTCCCATTATCATTTACACCTGGCACCCCAAACTTACCTACTACACCCTCTCTGCATGTTTCTCCCACTTTACCTTTATTGAAGACTTGTTGGCGTATGAGAGTTTGTTTGGAGGCAGGACAAAATAGTCCTTCAATATGACAATAATATCAACTCTACAGCTTATTTATCTAGCACAATTCATCTAATATGACATAATAAACAATATTAATAACATAGAAACATGATAAAAACTTCTAGAATGAATAAAACATGTCATTACGAATCTAAGGAGTGGTGGAGTGTGTTGGTGTTGTTGTTGGAGTATAAGGACCACTGACCATAAGCCGTGGTGGTAGTCGGTTTCAGCAGAAAGCCATCATCACTATCACACAATGTCATAATTTATAAATAAGAAATACTTACTTTAATTTATAAATAAGAAATATTCACACTTATATAAATAAGACATATTAACTTAACTTGGGGGAGATGGTGGCAGAGGGCGGTGCTCTTGTCAGGTCCCTATAATCCTCAAACATTGTAGAACTTAAGTTTTGTGTCGTCATTTTCTATCGATTTAAACGCTAACTTACTTAAGTAAGTTTATTCAGGTATACACAAATCCAGTTATACATAGATTATCATACATAGCAGCATATGTGAAACCTAGGGTTACCCAAAAGTCAGACAGAGTGACTTATTTCCATTGCTACACTGTTTAAAGCACTTTATCACTGGCTGGTGCTATAGCCTTTATCGACTTGTGAAGCTTCTTTTCACCCATGGTGACTTATTTCACAGTGACAATCACTAAACCAGCAATAAACACAAAAATTATTGTGAAATGTTTGAAAGAGCGCTGGGATTGTTTACTCAAGTGTAAACAATGCTAGACTGGTGTCCTGCGGGCGAGGCGTGGCACAGGGGCGGACAGGTTGGGGGAAGGCCCCCTACAAAAAAAACCGCTCCAAAAAAATATTGTTTGAAAAGCCGGGTAATTTAAAGGGAAAAAGCTAGACTGGACCCCTTGGGGGGGGGGGGAGAAGGTTGGGGTCCCAGAAAAAACCCCACGAAAAATATTGACCGAAAAACAACCTTTTCAAAAAATCGTTATTCGACAGACCTACTGGGGTTTACACCTGAAAACCTTTTCTGGGGTTACGGGGAAGAAGTTTTTTCAGGTATCAAAAAGTTACATTTATCATACATAGCACATATGTGTGGAGAACCAAGACAACCCAAAAATTTGATAGACTTATTTCCATTAGGTCAACCCAAAAAAATACGAATTTCTCACCTCTTGTAAGCCAAACCCCCGACACAAAACCTCTTTTTCCTCCCCCAACCTTTTTAGGCCCCCACCCCCCCTTCCCCCCCACAGATTTATACAACCAAGTCATTCTATTTCATTCCCTAATTTTACATGTCCAAACCATTCAAAACCCTTCAGCCCTCGAAAATAATTTTGGTAATCCCTCTCGGGGTTATTCCCCATTTTTGTTTTTTAATCCAAAAGGACCAGCTTGGAGTCAGGGCCCCCCCTGTCGCACAAAACAACCAAGATTCCCCGTTTCTGGGCCTTTTTAAACATTTTCCTAAAAGCAATATGGCTCTGTCACTGAACTTTCAGAGATGGTTTTTTACCTGCTCAGGGTAAATTCTTCAACGAAACTTTGCACATCTTCCCTTTGAAAAATTTCCTTTTTCTGTGAAAAAAGGGGACCACCCGCCCATTTTCCTCCTCCTGGTCAGTTTCCTACGGGGGAGATGCTGTTGGCGCCTCACCCTTTTTTAGTTGTTGCTCTACCCGTGGTCCCCCCACCAACTCTTCCACATCCCCGCCACTCACCTCCAACCCCGGGGGCTTGCCCAATCCCCAAAACCCCTAACGGGCCCGGGGGGCCGGGCAGCCCAAACCCTTAAAACCCCCTGTTGAACAACCGTTTGTCCCCCAAAGAGTTCAAAGACCCTCCCCCCACCAAATAAGGTTATGCAATGGAGGATACTGAAGTGATCTTTCCGAACTTTTTGGTCAACTCAGTGTCCAGGCCCTTAAAGCATTTTTAAACACTGCTTTTGTACTTTTTTTAAGTTAAAATGACCTGCGGGGGCCAGGGCTGGAGGAGGGTGGTTTAGGGGCAAAACTTCACTGATGAAATAACTTTGCAAATATCTTCCGTTGGAGGATGAACAGGAGCATTGTCCAACAAGGAGGCACTTAATGAATTTTTTTCCTAGGTTTTTTTTTTACCTGGGGCCCACCCAGTGAACCATTCAGGAAAATTCCCTTTGTAATGCCTTAGCTTTTCCAAAAACACACAATTTATTCTTGTTGACATTGTGTTTCTTGGGGATTTTGGGTAAAAAAAACCGTAAAGGCTTCACTTTAAAACCCCCTAGCATTACCAAAATGGGGTTAGCCTGTCTTTCATAGGTTTGTTCCTGGCAGTGCCTTTTCCTCCTGAGTAATGTAGGCCCTTTCTTTGGCATTTTTCAAAAGACCTGTTTCATCCCCAAAATTAAACATTTTTGGGGTTTTTAATTTTCAGTGTTACAAACCCTTAAATTCAGTCAAACTTTTTACAGCATGTTTGTCTGAACGTGCCTCACCATGCCTTACAACACTGTGGCCACACGCCTAACGTCAAACCAGCCTTTGCTGGCCTTAAAATCACTCACATCAGACGGTTCCAGGCATTGTCTTACAAGATCTGCGTGAACTGCCTTCCCTTTTACAAATTATCGCCATGGAAACCCATCACCCACTATCTGTTTTCATTGATCCCACCGCCAACAACTTCCAACCTCATCAACTGTTTTTATTCATTTTTGGCAAACATGATAACACCTTTTGCAACATCAGCTTCCTTGATTTACATCCTGGCAAGCTCCCCCCCACGACGCCACTTCATATTTTTCTACTATCTCCTTCTTTTGTTCGAGGGTTCCTCACTTTTTTACCACAGGGTGCCACTAGGAAGCTTCTTTGGACCCATTTGGGGATTTATTTCACAGTGACAATCACTTAATCCCCAATAAACACAATAAATTTTTGTGAAATGTTTGAATGAGACGCTGGGTAATGTTCACTCAAAGGTAAACAACGCTAGACTGGCTCATGACACCTGCGCAGCGAGGGAAATGCGGGGCAGGTGGACAGGTCTGGTACGCGGGGCCCTAATCGGGTAAAAATTAACAGAAAATAGCGATCGATTTTCGAGCTGCCGATAATCAGACCAGCCGATTTGCAGTCCACTGTACTCTCCACATTCCTCTCTTTTCTTTCATGGATAGAGAGATCTTATATCATTAAAACAAAAACACATCTAATTGATACAGTAAATCATGCATGACATTATTAACTTTTCATTTTACAGTGAATGTTATAAACATATACTACGTATATTACCTTCTGTCACAGCTGGTGTGTGTCTGGAAGCCTGTGGAATTTGCTTCTCAGCTTTGCTTGTGTTGGGTTCATAAATCACAGGATTTCCAGTATGGCTCCAACTTTTTCACCAGGGCATTCAACCCTCAAACAAATTAAAATTGCCTTAAAAAAAAAAGTTAACCACCATAAGTTAAAAATCTACTTCTGCAGTTACTACAATTATTTTTGTAAATGTCTAAGAATATCCAAGTTAAAATAATTCATATTAAAATGGTTTTTCTAATTTAATAAGGTAAAAGTTCACAAAAGCTATAGTCGGGAACCACAAAATTAAGTGCTGACAATCTCGGGATATAAAAAAATGATTTAAAATAAAGAAAATTTTTCTGGTAGTAATAAGATAAAGGTACTAAGATAGACAGCAGCAACTCAGGGGTACTACCATCTTGCCAGATGAATATGAAATGGAAGCCTGTAATTATTTTACAGAATGTTAAGATTGCTCATGTCTTGTCTTTTCTCATAAACACTACTTTGTCAGCTTACACTACACATGAATGTACATTGTATATGTATACACACCATCTGAGTTTTCTCCTATTTACTTAATCTTAAGCCTTTCATATGAGGTCTGTTCCATAGTACACAGCTTTGAGCTCAGGGTCCATGCTGTAGTAAAGTAGACCCTTATATTACATGGTAGTTATGTTCCTGAAAAATGGCGTGTTAGGTAAAACCGTGTTAGATAAACTGAAGAACTTATGGGAAAAAAAGGGTTACATTCCTGGGAGCCCCAAAAAGCCAAACAACTTTTTTTAGACCAACAGATCATACAAAAATAAAAGTGAATATGTAATTGTAGTTCATTGTCATTTATTTAATATGTTTTTACTGCTTACAACTACAAATACAACAAAATAATAGTATTTCTTACCGATCCACAAAGGAAGTGATCAAACAGACTTGAATAATTATAGACCAATATCTAATTTACCACTGCTTTCTAAAATCTTAGAAAATTAATTCATAGACAGATCTATTCCTACCTCGTCTCACACAACGTACTCAACCCCTGTCAGTGTGGATTCAGGACCAACAAGAGCACAAATGATGCCATTATACACATGCTAGAGTTAATATATAGATCGTCATTTAGCAAGGTAGTTACGTTCCTGAAAATGTCGTGTTAGATAATGTTGTGTTATATAATTAAAATAACTTATAGCAAAAATAGGGTTACGTTCCTGGAGTCCCCAAAAAGCCAAACAAGTTTTTTTAGACCAACAGATCACACAAAAATAAAAGTGAATATGTAATTGTAGTTCATTATCGTGATGTATTATGTCGTTTTTACTGCTTAAGACTACAAATGTAACAGAAATAATAGTATTTACCTTAAATTGTGGGTGCTGGTGTTTGTGGATTATTGTGAAGAGAGTGGAGAGTTATGCTGTGGCCCTACTGGGCTGAGGTGGATAGTAGAGGTTCTGGAACTGAAGTCGATAATTGTACCGAGTGTCTAACTTTATGTCATTCAGTAAATCAGTCAAGTCATTCAGTAAGTCAGTCAAGTCATTCAGTAAGTCAGTCAAGTCATTCAGTAAGTCAGTCAAGTCATTCAGTAAGTCAGTCAAGTCATTCAGTAAGTCAGTCAAGTCATTCAGTAAGTCAGTCAAGTCATTCAGTAAGTCAATCAAGTCATTCAGTAAGTCAAGCCATTCAGTAAGTCAAGCCATTTAGTAAGTCAGTCAAGCCATTCAGTAAGTCAGTAAAGCCATTCAAAAAGTCAGTCAAGTCCTTCAGTAAGTTAGTCAAGTCATTCAGTAAGTCAGTCAAGTAAGTCAAGTCATTCAGTAAGTCAGTCAAGTCATTCAGTAAGTCAGTCAAGTCATTCAGTAAGTCAGTCAAGTCATTCAGTAAGTCAGTCAAGCCATTCAGTAAGTCAGTCAAGCCATTCAGTAAGTCAGTCAAGTCATTCAGTAAGTCAGTCAAGTCATTCAGTAAGTCAATCAAGTCAGTCAAGCCATTCAGTAAGTCAGTCAAGCCATTCAGTAAGTCAGTCAAGTCATTCAGTAAGTCAGTCAAGTCATTCAGTAAGTCAGTCAAGTCATTCAGTAAGTCAAGCCATTCAGTAAGTCAGTCAAGTCATTCAGTAAGTCAAGCCATTCAGTAAGTCAAGCCATTCAGTAAGTCAGTCAAGTCATTCAGTAAGTCAGTCAAGTCATTCAGTAAGTCAGTCCAAGTCATTCAGTAAGTCAGTCAAGTCATACAGTAAGTCAGCCAAGTCATTCAGTAAGTCAGTCAAGTCATTCAGTAAGTCAGTCAAGTCATTCAGTAAGTCAGTCAAGTCATTCAGTAAGTCAGTCAAGTCATTCAGTAAGTCAGTCAAGTCATTCAGTAAGTCAGTCAAGTCATTCAGTAAGTCAGTCAAGTCATTCAGTAAGCTCAAGCCATTCAGTAAGTCAGTCAAGCCATTCAGTAAGTCAGTCAAACCATTCAGTAAGTCAGTCAAGTCATTCAGTAAGTCATAGTCATTCAGTAAGTCAGTCAAGTCATTCAGTAAGTCAGTCAAGTAAGTCAAGTCATTCAGTAAGTCAGTCGTCATTCAGTAAGTCAGTCAAGTCATTCAATAAGTCAGTCAAGTCATTCAGTAAGTCAGTCAGTCAGTCAGTCAGTCAGTAAGTAAGTCAGTCAGTCACACAAACTTATGTTTACATCTTTTTATGTGTACAAAGTAACACTTCATTACGGCCACGGGTTATGTCTTGTCTAATATCTTTGTTTTCTTCGTTAATTCAAGATCAAAACACAATTCACTCTCTCTCATTCTTCACAAACGCAGCTGGCTTGTAGCAGAGAACTTTTTTTTTGACGCATATGAAATACGTACGAATGCTGGGATGGTGGGGTCCGGGGTGGCTGGGGAAGGCCGGTGGTGTCTGCAAGGTGAAGCGATCCTTTGCTGTCTTGAAGCCTGGTGCACTTTTCTCTTGCTGACTGATATAAGTTCGTGTTGGCATTTTCTTCCAGAAAACACTTGTCTCGTCAGCATTAAACACTTGATGTGGCTCATAGCCACCCTCAGTAGGACCCCCCACTGACTCAATGGTTTAACTCACCGCGGGCTACCGTGCATTCAAAAAATTTTCCCCTCCCACAAACCGTGTAATATCATTTTTACGTCGTGTTAGATAATAATGTGCCGCAATTCTTCAATCGTGCAATACCCGTAACGTGTAACATAATCTCGTGCTAAATGACGGTCTACTGTACACCGCACTTGAGAAGAAAGAAGTCCCACTGGGAATCTTCATTGATCTGCGCAAAGCTTTTGATACAGTCGACCATGATTTACTGCTCAAAAAATTTGCACACTATGGTATAAGAGGTCACTCACTCAACTACCTAAAGTCATACCTTAGTAACAGAAGCCAATACGTGTACACAAATGGAGCGACCTCTTCCACACAACAAATTACAGTCGGAGTCCCTCAAGGAAGTGTCCTGGGTCCACTCCTATTCCTCATTTACATCAATGACCTATCAAATGCATCACAACTACTCAAACCCATATTATTTGCAGATGACACAACGTATGTCTTCTCTCACCCAAATCCAGTCATACTGGCCAACACCGTCAATGCCAAATTACAGAAAATATCAACATGGATGACGACTAATAAGCTTACTCTCAATACTGACAAGACATACTTCATACAGTTTGGAAACAGAGCCACAAATGTTCCACTTAACATAACGCTCAATGGTTCACCCATCACAAGACTCAGAGGGAAAATTCCTAGGAATCCACCTTGACAGTAGCCTTAAATTCCAAACACACATACAACAAATTTCCAAGAAAATCTCAAAGACAGTAGGCATATTATCAAAGACACACTATTAGGTGTGACAATCAGCTCTTCTTGCACTATATCTACCCTTATCTCACCTATGGAATCTGTGCATGGGGATCAACAACATTAAATCACCTTAGACCACTCATAACCCAGCAAAAGGCTGCAGTCAGGAGGATAACAAATTCCCACTCTAGACAGCATACTTCACCAATATTCAAAAGTCTAAAACTACTCATCGTAAAGAACATTCATACTTATTCTTGTGCCTACTACATATATAAAACTCTACACTCTAATATAAACCCTCCGCTCAAAATTCTCCTCACCAACTTTAATAGGACCCATGACCACAACACAAGGCACAGATCACTTTTTGATATACCCCGTGTCCATATCAACCTATGTAAAAATTCTATGCACAAAAGAGTCCCAGAATCTGGAATTCATTACCAGTAAATACTAAAATAACCTTATAAGAAAATCATTTTATGACTCTCTCAAAAACCACCTACTCACCCTTAACTAAATACTCGTACTCAAAAAATACTTAATGTTATTTTCCTATAAGATAATTTCCATTTTTACTATTATGTTCTGTTATATTACTTTCAAAAATGCTCAGTGTTATTTTCCTATAAGATATTTTCAATTTTTACTATTATATTACCACCTACTCGCCCTAAACTAAATACGCATTCTGTAAATTACTTTCAAAAATGCTCAATGTTATTTTCCTTAGGATAATTTCAATTTTTACTATTAACTACCATCCTACTAAACACTTGTTACAATGTAGTATCACCATATTGTAATCTGAACAATATTTAAACAAGTCAAACTCAATCAATTTCTCCAATATTATGTACACAGTCTATAAGCCATTAGATTAAGCTGCCCTTAATGCCATGGCATGTCAGTGGCTCTCCTTGCACTTCTATGTAAACTTCTATGTAAAATTGCGAAGAAATATTTGTATTTGTAAATTGTGGGTGCTGGTGTTTAAGGATGATTGTGAAGAGAGTAGAGATGCATGATTTGGCCTTACTAGGCTACCTGGAGGGCATTCCGGGGATCGACGTCCCCGCGGCCCGGTCTATGAGGTGGATGGTTGTTGGTTGTTGGCAGAAGTGGATGGAAGAGGTTCTGGTACTAAAAGTCGATGGTTGTATTGGAGTGTGCATAAATTCTGTAATGGATCTCTGGGTTCTTTTACCCTGCAGTACATTATACAGCTGACAGTAACGTATCATCAGCTGATCTAGACCCTGTTTCAAAGCACTGCTTCTAGATTTGTCAGGGTCCTCTTCAGTGGAAAAGTCTGCTAGTTTAGCAGTAACATGGAACTGCTAACGTAACTGCTGCAATGTTAACCTTTTGAGGGTCAAGACCCCTGATCCTTAACCCTTTCAGGGTCCAGAGGCAAAATCTTAGAATGAAAGCCAGGGTCCAAGAATTTAAAAAAAAAAAAAAAAAAAAATCTTATACTAGAATTAAAGATAATATTTTTTCTATAGGTAATAAAACAAAAAATTCTGATCAGTACTTTCCAAAATATAGAGGCGTGAAGATGACCCTCAATGACCGGGTGGCGGCAACATCGGCGACTTACGAAAAGTCACCGATGTAACATTTGTGGCCTGTGAGACCAATATAATGCATAATGTATATATGCACACTCATTATATTCAGCACAATAACTGCACTAATATTTTCATACAGTGGACCCTTGAAAATTGTCCCCCTTGAATATCGGCAAATTTGAAAATCGGCAACTTTTTTCTCCAATATATTGGCTTCATTTTCGTCCTTTGGCTTAAAAATCGGCGGTCGTATGAAATGCATCCGAGCGGCCTCCAGCCACCGATGGCACACAAACACCATTCAGCGTCAGTGGCATTGAATCTCAGCGAGTGACATCCCCTTATGCATTCATCCCGGTTTTGGGAAAAAGGCTTTAATAGTGGGATGGGGGGCAATGTGGCAGATGTTGCAGGTGTATGGAATAGGAGGTAGGTTACTGAAAGCAGTGAAGATTTTTTTATGAGGATAGTGAGGCTCAGGTTGAGTGTGTAGGAGGGGGTTTTTTAATACAGTGGCCCCCGAGTTAAAAAGAAAAATTTTTTTTCCCCAGAAGGCTGCTCAAGTGCCATTACCAACAATTTTCCCCCTTACCCCTTAAAACTGTCAACACGTAATATACGTTGACGCGTGTACTGCTCCGAACGAAAACACTTTTTATTTTTCATTCCTTCAAATTTAGTGCGATAGGCCTGAGTCACCTAGACTTTGAGAGAATGGGTCTGCCCCCCCCAGTGTGCGCATTAAAAAATCCTGGACCACTTAGTACCTTTGGGGCACCAGTTCAATTGAGCACCAGCAAAAAGCAAATAGTGTGGCAAACACCGGGGATTCACTGATGTCATGTCTTTATTAACACTCCCCCTTTTAAGAGGAAAGTAAAAATAGGTTAGATAAATAGTACACGGTGGCTGGGGGGGTGTGAGTTGGACCCGACTAGCTTGTGCTACTAGGTCTGATGCCATGGTCCTTCCTTTTAGAGGATGTGACCCGGGCTAGGGGGGTCATTGGTCTAATCCAGGGGGGGACATGGACCTGCCTTGCATGGGCCAGTAGGCCCTGCAGTGTTCCCTTTTTTTTATGTTGTTATGATTCGGGGGAGGCTGGCTGGCTTTGGCTGTCTCTGGCTGTCTATATTTTTCTGTCTATCTGTCTATATCTCTATCTATATCTCTGTCTATATCTATCTGTCTATATCTATCTGTCTATATCCCCCCTGTCTATATCTATCTGTCTTTTCTATCTGTCTATATCTATCTGTCTATATCTATCTGTCTATATCTATCTGTCTATATCTATCTGTCTATATCTATCTGTCTATATTATTGTCTATATCTATCTGTCTATATCTATCTGTCTATATCTATCTGTCATATCTATCTGTCTATATCTTCGTCTATATCTATCTGTCTATATCTATCTGTCTATATCTATCTGTCTATATCTATCTGTCTATATTTTACAGTAGACCCCATTTAGCACAGTAGTTAAAGGTCCTGAAAACATCGTGTTAGGTTAAAAAGTGTTAGATAATTAAAAGAACTTAAGGGAAAAAAAAAGGGGTTTCGTTCCTGAGAGTCCCCAAAAAGCCAAACAAGTTTTTT
>WNWK01018412.1:0-40019 GCA_009830355.1 Cherax destructor
CATCCTGCCTACCAGTGACTATGCCCTCGTCTGCTACCCGTCCCTTTCACCTGACGTTAGTATATAAGCGCCAGCCTCCTTGCCTCTGCTCCAGAACCTCCACGACTACGGTGCTCTTCACAACAACTCCAAGACTGAGGGATTGATTACCTCATCTTCTGTATATAGTTCTACTGTCTTCAGATTTTGTCCTTGAATTTGTATTGATAAAGCCACTGGATGGCGAAACGTCTACAATAAAGATACCCAGATGTTGCACATGTGTCTTAATTTCATCTAGTCGGTATTGTATACCATTCTTGTACAACTCTATATTTGTGTAGTTTAAAATTATTGTTTTGGCCTTGTTAAATCTCTTTAAATAATTATTAGTTGTTATGATGGATTATTATTATTATGATAGATATTTATAAATTCTCTATATAAATTATTCTTAGAGATGCAACTGTTATTGTTGCTATTATTATTTATTTAACTAATATATTTTTTTATTATTGGTGGTAGAAATAGTAATTTTATTATTATTATTATTATTATTATTATTATTATTATTATTATTATTATTATTATTATTATTTTATTATTATTTTATTATCATTATTATTACTATTATTAAATTTTATTATTAAATTTTATTATTAATTTTACTATTATTATTATTATTATTATTATTATTATTATAATTATTATTATTTCTGTCCTCCCACGTCTCGAGTCTTCTGGTGGTGACCCGGCACTGGCTCCCGAAGGAGTGTCGTAGTTTGTACAAGTGGTGTACCGTTTACAGCCCAGTGACAGAGGCATCCCAGTGACAGAGGCATCACAGTGACAGAGGCAGCCCTGTGACAGAGGCATCCCAGTGACAGAGGCAGCCCAGTGACAGAGGCATCCCAGTGACAGGCATCCCAGTGACAGAGGCAGCCCTGTGACAGAGGCATCCCAGTGACAGAGGCAGCCCAGTGACAGAGGTAGCCCAGTGACAGAGGCATCCCAGTGACAGAGGCATCCCAGTGACAGAGGCATCCCAGTGACAGAGGCAGCCCTGTGACAGAGGCATCCCAGTGACAGAGGCAGCCCAGTGACAGAGGCATCCCAGTGACAGAGGCAGCCCAGTGACAGAGGTAGCCCAGTGACAGAGGCATCCCAGTGACAGAGGCATCCCAGTGACAGAGGCATCCCAGTGACAGAGGCAGCCCTGTGACAGAGGCATCCCAGTGACAGAGGCAGCCCAGTGACAGAGGCATCCCAGTGACAGAGGCAGCCCTGTGACAGAGGCATCCCAGTGACAGAGGCAGCCCAGTGACAGAGGCATCCCAGTGACAGAGGCAGCCCTGTGACAGAGGCATCCCAGTGACAGAGGCATCACAGTGACAGAGGCATCCCAGTGACAGAGGCAGCCCTGTGACAGAGGCAACCCAGTGACAGAGGCATCCCAGTGACAGAGGCATCCCAGTGACAGATGCATCCCAGTGACAGAGGCAGCCCTGTGACAGAGGCATCCCAGTGACAGAGGCAACCCTGTGACAGAGGCAGCCCTGTGACAGAGGCATCCCAGTGACAGAGGCATCCCAGTGACAGAGGCAGCCCCGTGACAGAGGCATCCCAGTGACAGAGGCATCCCAGTGACAGGCAGCCCAGTGACAGAGGCAGCCCAGTGACAGAGGCAGCCCCGTGACAGAGGCATCCCAGTGACAGAGGCATCCCAGTGACAGAGGCAGCCCAGTGACAGAGGCAGCCCAGTGACAGAGGCAGCCCTGTGACAGAGGCATCCCAGTGACAGAGGCATCCCAGTGACAGAGGCAGCCCTGTGACAGAGGCATCCCAGTGACAGAGGCATCCCAGTGACAGAGGCATCCCAGTGACAGAGGCAGCCCAGTGACAGAGGCATCCCAGTGACAGAGGCAGCCAAGTGACAGAGGCATCCCAGTGACAGAGGCATCACAGTGACAGAGGCAGCCCTGTGACAAAGGCATCCCAGTGACAGAGGCAGCCCAGTGACAGAGGCATCCCAGTGACAGAGGCAGCCAAGTGACAGAGGCATCCCAGTGACAGAGGCAGCCCAGTGACAGAGGCAGCCCAGTGACAGAGGCATCCCAGTGACAGAGGCATCCCAGTGACAGAGGCATCCCAGTGACAGAGGCAGCCCTGTGACAGAGGCATCCCAGTGACAGAGGCAGCCCAGTGACAGAGGCATCCCAGTGACAGAGGCAGCCCAGTGACAGAGGTAGCCCAGTGACAGAGGCATCCCAGTGACAGAGGCATCCCAGTGACAGAGGCATCCCAGTGACAGAGGCAGCCCAGGACAGAGGCATCCCAGTGACAGAGGCAGCCCAGTGACAGAGGCATCCCAGTGACAGAGGCAGCCCTGTGACAGAGGCATCCCAGTGACAGAGGCAGCCCAGTGACAGAGGCATCCCAGTGACAGAGGCAGCCCGTGACAGAGGCATCCCAGTGACAGAGGCATCACAGTGACAGAGGCATCCCAGTGACAGAGGCAGCCCCTGTGACAGAGGCAACCCAGTGACAGAGGCATCCCAGTGACAGAGGCATCCCAGTGACAGATGCATCCCAGTGACAGAGGCAGCCCTGTGACAGAGGCATCCCAGTGACAGAGGCAACCCTGTGACAGAGGCAGCCCTGTGACAGAGGCATCCCAGTGACAGAGGCATCCCAGTGACAGAGGCAGCCCCGTGACAGAGGCATCCCAGTGACAGAGGCATCCCAGTGACAGGCAGCCCAGTGACAGAGGCAGCCCAGTGACAGAGGCAGCCCCGTGACAGAGGCATCCCAGTGACAGAGGCATCCCAGTGACAGAGGCAGCCCAGTGACAGAGGCAGCCCAGTGACAGAGGCAGCCCTGTGACAGAGGCATCCCAGTGACAGAGGCATCCCAGTGACAGAGGCAGCCCTGTGACAGAGGCATCCCAGTGACAGAGGCATCCCAGTGACAGAGGCATCCCAGTGACAGAGGCAGCCCAGTGACAGAGGCATCCCAGTGACAGAGGCAGCAGTGACAGAGGCATCCCAGTGACAGAGGCATCACAGTGACAGAGGAGCCCTGTGACAAAGGCATCCCAGTGACAGAGGCAGCCCAGTGACAGAGGCATCCCAGTGACAGAGGCAGCCAAGGACAGAGGATCCCAGTGACAGAGGCAGCCCAGTGACAGAGGCAGCCCAGTGACAGAGGCATCCCAGTGACAGAGGCATCCCAGTGACAGAGGCATCCCAGTGACAGAGGCAGCCAAGTGACAAGGGCACGTTGATCTAACGCCACAATTCCAGGCCTCTAATTGGCTCTCTTCCTTAGCCAATGGGCTTCACGCACTCGTTGAGCCACAGTTCAGTGGACCAACTACCACATTCTCTCTCTCTCTCTCTCTCTCTCTCTCTCTCTCTCTCTCTCTCTCTCTCTCTCTCTCTCTCTCTCTCTCTCTCTCTCTCTCTCTCTCTCTCTCTCGCTTTCTCGTCACTAATTAACATAATGAAGAAAGCTATTAAATCGTGTCTTCTGACATCAGTTGCAGTAATTCCGGGACATTTACTGGGCCCACCAGTTGAAGTTATTGCCTTTTTTGAGAAATATACGTTTGTGTGTGTTGTTATTACCTGCATTAGTATCAGGGCTACACAGGTCGGGGTATGAAGGATAGGGTGTTTGCGTGTGAGGGTGGTAGTGGGTGGGTGTATTAGGGTGTGTTTGGGGGAGGGTTGGTGTGTGTGGATGGGGTGGAATTGTGTGAGAGGGGTTTTGGGGGAGGGATGGTGTGTGGAGGGGTTGGGGAAGGGTGTGTTTGTGGGAGGTTGGTATATGAGGACGGTGGTTTAGGGTTGGGGAAGGTGAGTGGGAGAGGCTAGTTGTTTGAAAGGCAGGTGTTTTTTTAATAACGTTGACGATGACAGGTGTTTCTGGAGGTACTTAACAACAACAGTGTGTCTTACTTCTTTAAGGAGCCCAATGGAAATAAGTCACTTGTCTGACTTTTTTGGGGTTATCCAAAAGTCAGACAAGGTGACTTTTTTTCCATTGTGCTCCTTAAAGAAGTTAAAGAGAGTGTTTGAGAGCGGCTGAGACACTGACCACCATCCTCTTGAGGAGTCAGTTGTTCATCCCATTGTGTGGCTAGTTCGGCCTATCCTTCCCAGTCGCGGCCTGTCCTTCCAGCCTCCAGGTCCTCCAGAAACACAGGCTCTCCATTGTCCTTAAACTAGTCGCTCTGAGACCAGAGTTGTTCCACCTTTGTTTTGGATCGATCGTCTATTGTTTGCAGCGGTGCGTCTCCCTGGCAGCGACCAGGGCCTCCCAGTGTCTTTTGTACACCCAAGATTAAATGATCTGGCTAGCAGTGCTGGTGGTTAAGTGTGTTTTGTAGATGTAAGTACGTGTGTGTGTGTGTGTGTATATATATATATATATATATATATATATATATATATATATATATATATATATATATATATATATATATATATATATATATATAGTAGTTATTAAGTGTCAAAGGCACTTGTTGATAGACACTTGGTCTGTTGACGAGGTGCGTGTGTGTGTGTGTGTGTGCCTCTCCTCCCAGTGAAGACACGTCCTCTGTTATTTAATGTTCAGGGTTTTTGTGTAGGTGAAGTGAGAAGTGTGGTGTTGGTGGTCTAGGTATTGTTCTCCCTCCTGGCTGCCTCTTGTGTCTCTCTCTCTCCAGTAAACCAATGGAGTTCATTATTTTTGCCTTCTCTCTTTTTCTCTCCTACGCCTGTAGCCTCAAAATGAACTCGGGAAAGTATTTCGAAGCAGCGTAGGCATATATTTTTTCTTGCGCGGTCTTAGGCTGTGGTCTGGGCACAGCGAGTGGACCTGAAAATGATGAGAACACATTTTGTTAATAAAATGTTTTGTATTAGTAAGCGATCGCTTCTTAACATTAAAGTCTATAAAAAAGTCAACCTCTTCTCTCAGTGCTATCATCATCATCGCCAGCTCATTTAACATACGTGACAAATAGGTGGGTGGGAATGGTTGGTTTTGAGAAGGACCTGCCTTGTATGGGCCAGTAGGCCTGCTGCAGTGTTCCTCCATTTTATGCTATGTGCTAAGTGAAGAATTATTTTCTAACATCCCTGAGGCTCAGTGTGTTCCTAACTCTTCCATATTCATTTCATCGGCTTCCGATGTTTATATTTTTCTATTCTAACCTTTGAGTACTTTGTATATCGTTATCATGTCTCCCCTGATTCTCTCTTCCAAGGTTGCTTGATTTACATTCTTGAACCTCTCATCGCTCAGTCTCGGTTCTGGAACCAGCCAACCTGCAAACCTCGGTTCTTTCTCCAACTTTTATACGGGTTTTTCTCAGGTGTGGACTCTCGTGCTGGTGCTGTGCATTTTAAGATAGGCCTGACATGCGTAATGTATAATCTTACAGAATTATTTATTGAGGTATATGAAGACAGTCCAGTGATTCTCTTAGCCTCACACAAGCCTCTGGTGTTGTGTGACTTACACCTCTTATGATGTGTTCAGTCTCCTGATTACTTCCAGGTTATTCTTTTTACCCGGTTTTTGTAACTTGTGTCCTCCCAGTTCCTGCACTTCATCTGCTCCTCCTCCACCGTTCCAAGTCTACCCACTCCTGCATTTTGTCCAAGCCTTGTCACTCCTACAGACTTCCCAGGCCTTGTCACTCCTGCAGCATGACCAAGCCTTGTCACTCCCGCAGCACGACCAAGTCTTGTCACTCCTGCAGCATGACCAAGCCTTGTCACTCCTGCAGCATGACCAAGCCTTGTCACTCCCGCAGCACGACCAAGTCTTGTCACTCCTGCAGCATGACCAAGCCTTGTCACTCCTGCAACATGACCAAGCTTTGTCACTCCCGCAGCACGACCAAGTCTTGTCACTCCTGCAACATGACCAAGCCTTGTCACTCCTGCAGGCTCCCTAAGCCTTCTTCTAGTAAGTCTACATCCTCTAGTGTTCTTAGTCTTCCTATTAGTTTATCGTCATCAGTAAACAGCATTACATAAATCTGATTTCCTGTGGCAGATTATTTACCTATGTGAAAGACAGCAAGGTGGCCCTAGTTACTCTCCCCCATCCTAATGTTTCTTCCATCACCCTCATTGGCTTCTGTCCACGTACTCAGTGATCAATTTCAGTACTTTTCTTACACCTGTGCCTGCTCCTCCAGTTAGTGTGGCACTGTGCCAGAGGTCTTCCTGCAGTCTAAGAAAATGCAGCCAATTCGTTCTTTAATCTCTTACTTAATTTCGGATTATTTGACATATAATTCTAATAGTTTCGTGAGACATGACTTTAGTTCCATACAGGTTTCCTGCAGTGTCTATGTGTATGTACTCACTTATAGGTACTCACCTATATGTGCTTGTAGGGGTCGAGTCACAGCTACTAGGTCCACTCTCCCTGCTCCAAGAGCCTTATCATACCGCTTCTTAAAGCTATGTATGGATCTTGACTCCACTACTTCACTCTCCAGTGTGTGTGTTAGTTAGTTAGTTACCATTTTGTCCTAGGCACATGTCGATTAGACACTAGGCCTGTTGTATGTGTGTGTGTGTGTGTGTGTGTGTGTGTACTCACCGAGTTGCGTTTGTAGGGGGTTAAGATACAGCTCCTGGCCCCGCCTTTTATAGTACTTTGATAGGCATCACCGAATTCTGGTTTCTTGGACTTGATCATATCTACACTTGAAGCTGTGTATTAAGTTTGCCTCCACCACCGTCTCATCCTGGCCCTTCCACTTTTCAAGCACACTGAGACTAAACAAGAACAACAGTAAAAACAATAGCATCAACATCAACAACGACAACAACAACAATAAGAACAACAACAACAATAAGAACAACAACAATAAGAACAACAACAACAATAAGAACATCAACAACAATAAGAAAAACAACAACAACAATAAGAACAACAACAACATCAATAAGAACAACAACAACAACAATATAGACAACAACAACAACAATAAGAACAACAACAACAATAAGAACAACAACAACAATAAGAACAACAACAACAATAAGAACAACAACAACAACAGCAGTTGTAATACTATCACAAACAGTATTATGCGACTACAATAGCCAAGTGTCAGATGTCACACTCTATAAGAAATATATATTTGTGCACTTTTGCCAGAAAAACAACGTGACCCTCCATTTGCTGACTTATGGTAAGCTTTTGACACGTTTGGCAATGTATTGGCTACACTGCAAGCAATAAAACACACACGACACACACGGGGCCAGGAGCTGTGAATCGATTCCTGCAGCCATAACTAGGTGAGTATACACAAAAACAAAGGGCCACAGATGGAAGCTGAAGATTCAGATGAGTCACAGGGATGTTAAGAAGTATTTCTTCAGTCACAGAGTTGTCAGGAAGTGGAATAGTCTGGAGAGTGATGTAGTGGAGGCAGAATTAATACGCAGCTTTAAGAAAAGATATGATAAAACTCATGGAGCAGAGAGTGGACCAAGTAGCGACCAGTGAAAAGGCGGGGCCAGGAGCTATAACTCGACCCCTACAACCACAATTAGGTGAGTACACACGCTTGTTGAAACATTCACAAGTGTCTCCCACACACTATGTACGAGTGTTTGTGTGTGTATATATATATATATATATATATATATATATATATATATATATATATATATATATATATATATATATATATATATGTCCACCTCTAGTGTCAATTGTGGGACCCATTGCCTCGGAGAAGTGGATAAAAGACTTCAAGGAAGAATATTTAGATTTCTTTCTGAAGCCATTTGAATATTCCACTTCCCCTACTACCCCATCTTTTTTTTATACAAACTTTATTTCAAGACAAAATACAAAATACAATGGGGAGTAAAACAACATAGATAACAACTCAGAGCTACATGTCAAATACTTCGTCCAACTCCCCGGCAGTGGGCCGCGTGCCCAGAATACTGCAGGCATTTCCCTCTGGATCGCAACACTGAGTCTCTGAAACAGGAAGCTGGTCGCCCTGTGGTCCTTGGTTTCTATGATGAGTTTTCCACCCAGCTCCTTGAGAAACTTTAGAGCACACTTGCCCCATGCTCCATGGGTCTCCGACCCTATTGGGATGAAGTTATAGCAAGAGGGAAGGTCTTCATATTTGCGGGTCTTCTGGGTCTCCCTGTGGCTGGCAGCTCCACCCCTTCGGCTAAGGAGTGTGGCAGGTAGGTGTCTGCCAATGTGGCAGCACAGGTGTAGTCCCAAGCAATCTGCTTACCATCCTTCCAGGGTAGCATGGTGGCTCCATCAGGACGCTTTTGACTTCCATCAGACCTCTGCACTTGGGGTTCCCGTTGAGCTGGGCAACGGGCTGTGGCGAGGCTTCTCTTTATGATGTCATTGACCTCCTCATGTCTAGCATACTTCCCTTCTGATGTGTGACACACTAGACCATGAAGTCCGAATTGGTCAGCCGTCGCCCTGCCGCAAATACACCTATGTTCGGTGAGTATGGGGGCGGCTAGGCGAAGAGCAACACCAATCCGAATGGCCTGTGGGTCGAGTCGAGTCCCCAGAGAGGAATTGGGAACATATATATATATATATATATTCTCGTTCTTTCTTTCTCTTCCTCTCCCTCCTCCCTTCTCTTCCCCTCCCCTTCTCTTCCCCTCCCCTTCTCTTCCCCTCCCCTTCTCTTCCCCTCCCCTTCTCTCCCCCTCCCCCTCCCTCCGTCTCATCCCCTCCCCCCTCCACCACAATAAATACCAACACAGTTGTTGACCTCATGAGAGTACATAGTATATTGTTTTTAATTTTTTTTTCACGCGATGAAATATGTAGTTAAAAAGTGTGTCGTTATTTATTGGTGGAGCACCAGTGACGGTACCTTGATGCCTTGCTGGTGGAGCACCAGTGACGGTACCTTAATGCCCTGCTGGTGGAGCACCAGTGACGGTACCTTGATGCCCTGCTGGTGGAGCACCAATGACGGTACCTTGATGCCTTGCTGGTGGAGCACCAGTGACGGTACCTTGATGCCTTGCTGGTGGAGCACCAGTGACGGTACCTTGATGCCTTGCTGGTGGAGCACCAGTGACGGTATCTTGATGCCTTGCTGGTGGAGCACCAGTGACGGTACCTTGATGCCTTGCTGGTGGAGGAAGTGACCAGTGACGGTACCTTGATGCCTTGCTGGTGGAGCACCAGTGGCGGTACCTTGATGCTTTGCTGGTGAAGCACCAGTGATGGTACCTTGATGCCTTGCTGGTGGAGCACCAGTGACGGTACCTTGATGCCTTGTTGGTGGAGCACCAGTGACGGTACCTTGATGCCTTGCTGGTGGAGCACCAGTGACGGTATCTTGATGCCTTGCTGGTGGAGCACAAGTGACGGTACCTTGATGCCTTGCTGGTGGAGGAAGTGACCAGTGACGGTACCTTGATGCCTTGCTGGTGGAGCACCAGTGATGGTACCTTGATGCCTTGCTGGTGGAGCACCAGTGACGGTACCTTGATGCCTTGCTGGTGGAGGAAGTGACCAGTGACGGTACCTTGATGCCTTGCTGGTGGAGCACAAGTGACGGTAACTTGATGCCTTGCTGGTGGAAAAAGTGACCAGTGACGGTACCTTGATGCCTTGCTGGTGGAGCACCAGTGACGGTACCTTGATGCCTTGCTGTTGGAGCACCAGTGACGGTACCTTGATGCCTTGCTGGTGGAGCACCAGTGACGGTACCTTGATGCCTTGTTGGTGGAGCACCAGTGACGATACCTTGATGCCTTGCTGGTGGAGCACCAGTGACGGTACCTTGATGCCTTGCTGGTGTAGCACCAGTGACGGTACCTTGATGCCTTGCTGGTGGAGCACCAGTGACGGTACCTTGATGCCTTGCTGGTGGAGCACCAGTGACGGTACCTTGATGCCTTGCTGGTGGAGCACCAGTGACGGTACCTTGATGCCTTGCTGGTGGAGGAAGTGACCAGTGACGGTACCTTGATGCCTTGCTGGTGGAGCACCAGTGGCGGTACCTTGATGCCTTGCTGGTGGAGCACCAGTGATGGTACCTTGATGCCTTGCTGGTGGAGCACCAGTGACTGTACCTTGATGCCTTGCTGGTGGAGCACCAGTGACGGTACCTTGATGCCTTGCTGGTGGAGGAAGTGACCAGTGACGGTACCTTGATGCCTTGCTGGTGGAGCACCAGTGACGGTACCTTGATGCCTTGCTGGTGGAGGAAGTGACCAGTGACGGTACCTTGATGCCTTGCTGGTGGAGCACAAGTGGCGGTACCTTGATGCCTTGCTGGTGGAGGAAGTGACCAGTGACGGTACCTTGATGCCTTGCTGGTGGAGCACCAGTGACGGTACCTTGATGCCTTGCTGGTGGAGCACCAGTGACGGTACCTTGATGCCTTGCTGGTGGAGCACCAGTGACGGTACCTTGATGCCTTGCTGGTGTAGCACCAGTGACGGTACCTTGATGCCTTGCTGGTGGAGCACCAGTGACGGTACCTTGATGCCTTGCTGGTGGAGCACCAGTGACGGTACCTTGATGCCTTGCTGGTGGAGGAAGTGACCAGTGACGGTACCTTGATGCCTTGCTGGTGGAAAAAGTGACCAGTGACGGTACCTTGATGCTTTGCTGGTGGAGGAAGTGACTAGTGACGGTACCTTGATGCCTTGCTGGTGGAGGAAGTGACCAGTGACGGTACCTTGATGCCTTGTTGGTGGAGGAAGTGACCAGTGACGGTACCTTGATGCCTTGTTGGTGGAGGAAGTGACCAGTGACTGTACCTTGATGCCTTGCTAGTGGAAGAAGTGACCAGTGACTGTACCTTGATGCCTCACTGGTGGAGGAAGTGACCAGTGATGATACCTTGATGCCTTGCTGGTGGAGGAAGTGACTAGTGACGGTACCTTGATGCCTCTACCGCCTCACTGGTGGAGGAAGTGACCAGTGACGGTACCTTGATGCCTCTACTGCCTCACTGGTGGAGGAAGTGACCAGTGACGGTACCTTGATGCCTCTACTGCCTCACTGGTGGAGGAAGTGACCAGTGACGGTACCTTGTTGCCTCTACCGCCTCACTGGTGGAGGAAGTGACCAGTGGAATATTTACAATATAACGTGCACGCACGCTAATACGAACGCAAATAACGCGGCGTATGCACGCACGCAAACACCACTCATGCGCACAACCACGTAAGCAAGCCAACACTCACGCACTAGATACAGAATAGACTTGACGTTACTGAACTTTGAGAGGAGAAGGATCTAAGGGTGCACACTACACCGAGTATATCACTGTAGGTGAACTTCCAGTCGAGTAACTGAGCCTTCAGCTTGTCCTCGTAAGAGAGGTTTCTGACCCAAGGATCATCTTAAACTTCTCTGTGTTTTCCTGCGTGTTTGTGTCCCTCCTGTAATACGGAGACCGGACATGCGCAGCAAAATGTAAAGGGGACCTTACCAAGCGTACATAAAGTTGAATTATAACCCCTGGACCTCTGGTGAATAGGACACACAATCGACACTTGTATTCCTTTAGAGTAAAACAGTTGGTACCTCTACATTCCTTCAGGATAAAAATGTTGGTAATCCTACACTTCAGGATAAAGTTGGAACTCCTACACTTTAGGACAAAGTTGGTACCCGTACACTTCAAGGGCTAATGTCAACACGGCGCCATCTTGGTGGCAAGTTTTAAAACTATTACTGACCTGTAGTGTTCTTACGACCATCTGAACACTGACTTGAACACTGACCTCTGGTGTTCCGAGAAGTTGTAACATTATCCGGGACAGAAAATATTTAGGTATTTATTGACTGGTGTTTGGAAATACGAAATACGTAGTTGTCATCTATTTGGTGCTTGGAAATACTGAAAATACGTAGCTGTCATCTGTCTGGTGTTTGGAAATACTGGAAATACGTAGCTGTCATCTGTCTGGTGTTTGGAAATACTGGAAATACGTAGCTGTCATCTGTCTGGTGTTTGGAAATACTGGAAATACGTAGCTGTCATCTGTCTGGTGTTTGGAAATACTGGAAATACGTAGTTGTCATCTGTCTGGTGTTTGGAAATACTGGAAATACGTAGTTGTCATCTGTCTGGTGTTTGGAAATCAGGTGCAAACACAGCTCCGATTTTCTGACACCTGATCACCAGAGTCTGATTTTCTACACCTTAAATATATCGTAGAGATCCTGGGTATTAACGGTGTATTGTGTACGTAACACTACGGTGTACAGTGACCACAGGTTGGTGGGATGGAGGAAGGGGTGTTGTCCATCTATCCCAGGAGGCAGTGTTCATGCCTATCCCTTGGCCGCTGTTTCCTGGGCGTCACTATCCGCGGTAATTGAAGGTGGGCGCGGGCAGACGTGGGTTAATTGGCACTTGGAGGTGTGAAGACGGTGGTCGGGCAGTTAACCTGGGCCTCAGACCAGTGGTTAGTCAGTTTATTAGATCCGGAGTTCCTCTGGGCCACTCGCTGAAGCCCCCCCCCCCTCTCTCTCTCTCTCTCTCTCTCTCTCTCTTTCATGCGAACATAAGAAATGGGGAAAAACTTCAACAGGTGCACTGGCCCATACTAGATAGGTCCAACTCGCACCTACCCTTACCCAGGCACAATACCGTGACTGGAACAACATACAACAACCCGCACCTAGGAGACCGAAACTTACCACGACGTTTCGGTCCCACCTGGACCATTTACAAGTGTATCTAATCTATCTTTAAACCTGCTCAAAGTTCTCTCATCAGGCTAGGTTCCTGGCTAGGTTAGGTTAGGTTCCTGTTGTTCCTGGCTAGGTTAGGTTAGGTTCCTGTTGTTCCTGGCTAGGTTAGGTTAGGTTCCTGTTGTTCCTGGCTAGGTTAGGTTAGGTTCCTGTTGTTCCTGGCTAGGTTAGGTTAGGTTCCTGTTGTTCCTGGCTAGGTTAGGTTAGGTTCCTGTTGTTCCTGGATAGGTTAGGTTAGGTTCCTGTTGTTCCTGGCTAGGTTAGGTTAGGTTCCTGAGTAGGTTAGGTTAGGTTCCTGGCTAGGTTAGGTTGGTTCCTGGCTAGGTTAGGTTAGGTTCCTGTTGTTCCTGGCTAGGTTAGGATAGCTTAGGTTAGGTTTCTGGCTGGGAACAACAGGCTCGTGCGATATGAGGTAGAATAATAACAGGCAAGAAAATAACAGGTCCATCGTATAAGAGGATAACAGGTAGGATAACATCTCTTGCCAGTGTCGTGGCTCACATCCTAGATAACCTGTAGTCCAAGCACTGTCATCACTACACTGTCATCACTACACTGTCATCACTACACTGTCATCACTACACTGTCATCACTACACTGTCATCACTACACTGTCATCACTACACTGTCATCACTACACTGCATCACTCACTCATCTCTGTCATACTACACTATCTACTACTATCACTACACTGTATCATCATCTACACTGTCATCACACATATCACTATCATCACTACACTGTCATCACTACACTGTCATCACTACACTGTCATCACTACACTGTCATCACTACACTATCATCACTACACTGTCATCACTACACTGTCATCACTACACTGTCATCACTACACTGTCATCACTACACTGTCATCACTACACTATCATCACTACACTGTCATCACTACACTATCATCACTACACTGTCATCACTACACTGTCATCACTACACTGTCATCACTACACTGTCATCACTACACTGTCATCACTAGTCATACTGTCATCACTACACTTCATCACTACACTATCACCATTACACTGTCATCACTACACTGTCATCACTACACTTCATCACTACACGTCATCACTACACTGTTATCACTACACTGTCATCACTACACTGTCATCATTACACTGTCATCACTACACTGTCATCACTACACTATCATCACTACACTGTCATCACTACACTGTTATCACTACACTGTCATCACTACACTGTCATCACTACACTGTCATCACTACACTATCATCACTACACTGTCATCACTACACTGTCATCACTACACTGTCATCACTACACTGTTATCACTACACTGTTATCACTACACTGTCATCATTACACTGTCATCACTACACTATCATCATTACACTGTCATCACTACACTATCATCACTATACTGTCATCACTACACTATCATCACTACACTGTTATCACAACACTGTTATCACTACACTATCATCACTACACTGTCATCACTTCACTATCATCACTACACTATCATCACTACACTGTCATCACTACACTATCATCACTACACTATCATCACTACACTATCATCACTACACTATCATCACTACACTGTTATCACAACACTGTTATCACTACACTGTTATCACTACACTGTCATCACTACACTGTCATCATTCCACTGCCATCACTACACTATCATCATTACACTGTCATCACTACACTATCATCACTACACTGTCATCACTACACTGTCATCACTACACTATCATCACTACACTGTCATCACTACACTATCATCACTATACTGTCATCACTACACTGTCATCACTACACTGTCATCATTACACTGTCATCACTACACTCTCATCACTACACTATCATCACTACACTGTCATCACTACACTGTCATCACTACACTGTCATCACTACACTGTCATCACTACACTGTCATCACTACACTGTCATCACTACACTATCATCACTACACTGTCATCACTACACTGTTATCACTACACTATCATCACTACACTATCATCACTACACTGTTATCACTACACTGTTATCACTACACTATCATCACTACACTATCATCACTACACTGTTATCACTACACTGTTATCACTACACTGTTATCACTACACTGTTATCACTACACTCTACATCACTTTCCTATTAATAATAATAATAATAATAATAATAATAATAATAATAATTATTATTATTATTATTATTGTTGTTGTTGTTGTTGTTGTTATTAATAGTAGTAGTAGTTATTAGTATTATTAGTAGTATTATCATTAGTATTAATAGTAGTAGTAGCATTAATATTTTTATTAATAATAATAAGAGCATTATTATTAGTGTTAATAGTACTATTATTATTATTATTATTATTATTATTATTATTATTATTATTAGTAGTAGTAGTAGTGTAGTAGTAGTAGTAGTAGTAGTAGTATAGTAGTAATATTTGTAGTAGTAGTAGTAATAATATTAGTAGTTGTAGTAGTATTAATATGTTGGATAGTAATGTTTGTCAGGAAAGAGGACAAGTGTTTCCTGACGCGGGTCTGGTAGTGGAAGAGGAAGTGTGGAAGGTTGATGGTAACCCAGGAACGTGAACAACACATGTGGACAGAAGCAGCCTGTACCATACCTCAATAATACTTGTATCATACCTGTATAATACTTGTATCATACCTGTATCATACCTGTATCATACCTGTATCATACTTGTATCATACTTGTATACTTGTATCATACCTGCATCATACTTGTATCATACCTGTATCATACTTGTATCATACCTGTATCATACAATTAGCAGGTCATATTAGCTTTGTTTACAACAAGTCAAGGAATGAGGGAAGGAAGGAAGAAAGGAAGGAAGGAAGGTAGGAAGGAAGGTAGGAAGGAAGGAAGGAAGGAAGGAAGGAAGGAAGGAAGGAAGGAAGGTAGGAAGGAAGGATGGCATCTTGTTATCCAAGACACAACATAGGTAAAGCTCTTTTTGGTCGACATTTTATTTCATCAATTGAACTGATAAAAATTATTGAATTAACTGATGACGAAGTTTGTGTTTTAAGTACAAATCATCATGAAGGAATTAAATGTGATATCATTTAAACAGCACAAATCAGGCGATTTGTTATGGGGTTTCAAACGTCATGATACATGATGGATGAAAACTAGGAAATACAGTGAGCAATACAAGGCTGATTATATGAGCACTCAGACCAACACGTCACTCAGCAATACAAGGCTGATGATATGAACACTCAGACCAACACGACACTCAGCAATACAAGGCTGATGATATGACCACTCAGACCAACACGACACTCAGCAATACAAGGCTGATGATATGAACACTCAGACCAACACGACACTCAGCAATACAAGGCTGATGATATGACCACTCAGACCAACACGACACTCAGCAATACAAGGCTGATGATATGAACACTCAGACCAACACGACACTCAGCAATACAAGGTGAGGATATGACCACTCAGACTAACACGACACTCAGCAATACAAGGTGAGGATATGACCACTCAGACCAACACGACACTCAGCAATACAAGGCTGATAATATGACCACTCAGACCAACACGACACTCAGAGTAGCAGTTATTGTCCCATGGTAAAATGTACACAGCAGTTACTGTGGAACTTACAGCCACTCAGACAAATTAATTCACACAAGTACGCGTATTATGTGAGAGCTTTGAGGAAATTCAGAACGTCCTTGATCGTAGCAACCTTTGCAGGAACTAGCGCATTGTGACACATACGGGCTTAGCGCTTGATTATGATTATAATAATAATAATAATAATTTGTGGGAAGTACGTAGCATGCCAGTGGCGCTGGTTGCTGTATATGAGTTCCGATGAGGTAATATATGGGGTTATAATGGGTTCTTGATTCCATAAATTAGAATCAAGTGTAACACTTGGGTATCTTTATTGTGCAAATGTGTCGCCATACAGTGGCTTCATCAGTCCATTACAAAGAAGAATAGTGAAGATGAGAAGGAGATTGAGATAATCAGTCCCTCAGCCTGGAGTTGATGTAATCAACTGCAGAGTGGGGGACTGATTACCTCATCTACTGTCTTCTGTGTTTAGTTCTGCAAGACTGAGGTAACGATAAGCAGGTCCTTCTGGTCATCTTCAACATTTCTCTGTCAATAACGTGATAATGCCATTTTTGAGCGGGATCAAACTTAGTGCTGGTATATTTTGGAATATTCGTATGTATGCAATAACTAGAAATGTCTTTTCCGATTTGTTTCAAACTTTCAAAACTGGTGTCCCTTTTTTGTAAGACACTGAGATGAGTTTTCGTGTAGTAACTAGTGAAGGCTTCCTCTGATTGGGTTCAAATCTTCAATGAAAAGCAGGGGCACCATGAGTACACTAAGAGAAAACGCAATAAGTGTCTGGGGCCCAAGACTGTTCAACAGCTTCCCACCAGGCATAGACCCCTGGTTGTCTTCAAGAGGGAGCTGGACAGATACCTTAAGTCAGTGCCGGATCAGCCAGGCTGTGGTCCGTACGTTGGACTACGTGTGGCCAGCACAACAGTCTGATTGATCAGGCCCTGATCCACCGGGAGGCCTGGTCAAGGACTGGGCAGTTGGGGCGTTGACCCCCGCGGCTCTGTCCTAGACCAAACCTTTTCGTGGATCTAGGCTTGATCAACCAGACTGTTACTGCTGGCCGCACAGAATCCAACGTATGAACCACAGCCCGGCTGATCAGGAACTGACTTGAGGAACTTGCCAAGGTCCCTCTTGAAGACAGTCAGAGATCGGTTAGTAATTTACCTTTTATGTCACTGAGGTAGAGGAAGCTGGGGTTATAGGATCCAGGGATATCTTGCTCGGATCATTGAGATAAAGAAGGCTGGGCAGATTAGATAAGTGGCTTCCTTCCTGAGATCACTGAAGGAGTGTTCACTGGGATCACTGAACACGTGTTCGCTGGGATCACTGAGCAAGTGTTCGCTGGGATCACTGAACAAGTGTTCACTGGGATCACTGAACAAGTGTTCACTGGGATCTCTGAACAAGTGTTCACTGGGATCACTGAACAAGTGTTCACTGGGATCACTGAACAAGTGTTCGCTGGGATCACTGAACAAGTGTTCACTGAGATCACTGAACAAGTGTTCGCTGGGATCACTGAACAAGTGTTCACTGGGATCACTGAACAAGTGTTCACTGGGATCACTGAACAAGTGTTCACTGGGATCACTGAACAAGTGTTCACTGGGATCACTGAACAAGTGTTCGCTGGGATCACTGAAGAATTGTTCACTGAGATCACTGAACAAGTGTTCGCTAGGATCACTGAACAAGTGTTCACTGGGATCGCTGAACAAGTGTTCACTGAGATCACTGAGCAAGTGTTCACTGGGATCACTGAACAAGTGTTCGCTGGGATCACTGAACAAGTGTTCACTGGGATCACTGAACAAGTGTTCACTGGGATCACTGAACAAGTGTTCACTGGGATCACTGAACAAGTGTTCGCTGGGATCACTGAACAAGTGTTCACTGGGATCACTGAACAAGTGTTCGCTGGGATCACTGAACAAGTGTTCGCTAGGATCACTGAACAAGTGTTCACTGGGATCGCTTAACAAGTGTTCACTGAGATCACTGAGCAAGTGTTCACTGGGATCACTGAACAAGTGTTCGCTAGGATCACTGAACAAGTGTTCACTGGGATCACTGAACAAGTGTTCACTGAGATCACTGAACAAGTGTTCGCTGAGATCACTGAACAAGTGTTCACTGAGATCACTGAGCAAGTGTTCACTGGGATCACTGAACAAGTGTTCGCTAGGATCACTGAACAAGTGTTCACTGGGATCACTGAACAAGTGTTCACTGAGATCACTGAACAAGTGTTCGCTGAGATCACTGAACAAGTGTTCACTGAGATCACTGAACAAGTGTTCGCTAGTATCACTGAACAAGTGTTCGCTGGGATCACTGAACAAGTGTTCGCTGGGATCACTGAACAAGTGTTCGCTGGGATCACTGAACAAGTGTTCGCTGGGATCACTGAACAAGTGTTCACTGGGATCACTGAACAAGTGTTCACTGGGATCACTGAACAAGTGTTCGCTGGGATCACTGAACAAGTGTTCAGGTGTACACTATGGTAACAGCACTGACAACGTTATTTACGTCCAGCATTTACAGTGCATACGGGTATTTATGTATGGTATCTGCCTATGATTTTATGATATTTACATAAAATATTTCTAGTCACTCAAGAGAGTGTTAAGAGCCACGGTAGTTATTGTTCTCTTATTCTCTCTCTTCTCACCTCTTTTGTGTTCCACAGGGGTCAGTATTGGGCCCCTTGTTGTTCACAATCTACATAAACGACATAGATGAGGTAATAAATAGCGACATAAGCAAGTTTGCCGATGACACCAAAATAGGCCGTCCAATTCATTCAAATGAGGACATTAGAGCACTCCAGGAAGATTTGAATAGACTGATGCAGTGGTCGGAGAAGTGGCAGATGCAGTTTAATATAGATAAATGCAAAGTTCTAAATGTTGGACAGGACAATAACCATGCCACATATAAACTAAATAATGTAGATCTTAATACTACTGATTGCGAAAAGGATTTAGGAGTTCTGGTTAGCAGTAATCTAAAACCAAGACAGCAGTGCATAAGTGTTCGCAATAAAGCGAACAGAATCCTTGGCTTCATATCAAGAAGCATAAATAATAGGAGTCCTCAGGTTGTTCTTCAACTCTATATATCCTTGGTTAGGCCTCATCTAGATTATGCTGCACAGTTTTGGTCACCGTATTACAGAATGGATATAAATGCTCTGGAAAACGTACAAAGGAGGATGACTAAGTTGATTCCATGTATCAGAAATCTTCCCTATGAGGATAAACTGAGAGCCCTGAATCTGCACTCTCTAGAAAGGCGTAGAATTAGGGAGGATATGATTGCGGTGTATAAATGGAAAACAGGAATAAATAAAGGGGATGTAAATAGCGTGCTAAAAATATCTAGTATTGACAGGACTCGGAGCAATGGCTTTAAGTTGTAAATATTCAGATTCAGGAAGGATATAGGAAAGCACTGGTTTGGTAATAGAGTTGTCGATGAGTGGAACAAACTCCCGAGTACAGTTATAGAGGCTAAAACGTTGTGTAGTTTTAAAAATAAGTTAGATAAATGCATGAGTGGGTGCGGGTGGGTGTGAGTTGGACCTGACTAGCTTGTGCTACTAGGTCAGATGGCGGGCTCAATACTTAAGTGAATGTGACCTGACCTGGCTGGGTTGGGGCATTGGCTTAAGCCGGTGGGAGACTTGGACCTGCCTCGCATGGGCCAGTAGGCCTGCTGCAGTGTTCCTTTTATTATGTTCTTTTTATCTACTGAATCTCGTTGTTTCACGGCGTAGAGAAGCTGAATAAATACTGCGAGGAGAGGACAGTAAGTGCTGAAAGGTGAGAGGAATAAAGGCTTAGAGATAGGAAGAAAAGATGATAATTGAGTCTCTTTTGTTGCCAGACTTAGCTTGAAGCCTCGCCTACACTGGTGCCAACTCTTTCGAGGCTTTTATCTCATCTATAATCATTACTATTAACCACAAACTCCAGTCGATTTATCTTACACATAAAGATTTTAAAAATCACTGTCCCGTATATTATTTGTAGCAAACAGTTGTTTGTAGAGGGTATATAATTAAGGTTGTTTGCTGTCAGTGAGTTGCGGCAGCAGTGTGAGGGGTTGCGGGTGGTCGCTAGAGCGTAGACAACAGGATTACTCTGAGAAGAAAAGCCAATGGGGTCCTCTGACCCCATTGGCTTTTTTATTTTCATTCTTGTGGTTCCACGGTCAGATGTAAAGGTTCTCACAGCTCTCAATGGCGAAATAAACATGCTGTGTGGTGGACAAATATTTATATTGAGGTAAAATAAACAAGGAAGGCCACCTTCCAAGACATTGGTCCGTGGTTCGATCCCCAGTACGGATGTAAACATTGGGCGTGTTTCCTTTTAAGAGTCCTGCTGTCCCTGTTCACCTAGCGGTAAGTAGGTACCTTGGCGTTAGTCAACTGGTGTGGGTCGCATCCTGGGCACGAAATTAGCCTAGTTTGCCCGAAATACTCTACATAAGATGCCAGCTATGGTGTGTATAAGTTGTATCATGTACATGTAGAAATTATTGTTATTATTATTATTATTATTATTATTATTATAATTATTATTATTATTATTATTATTATTATTATTATTATTCAAGGACCCCAATGGAAATAAGTCACTTTGTCTGAGTTTTTTGGGATATCCTAGGGAAGTGACATATGTATGATAATTGTACTTATGTGTACCAGTGCGTAAACAAGCTTGGTGACGGTCCCTGTGTTCGTAGCTGAAGTTGATCTGTTGCGTTAACCTTGTAAATTTCAAGCTGTAAGGGAGGTACATAAAATTTATTTGATTTAACGTTAATTAACCCAAAAATAAACTACGCATGTTTACGCTAAACTGAGTGTAAACAAGGCCACTGATGAGACACTTCCATATCTTATTAAACCTCCGCCGTAATGCAATTAGCCACTCGGTTCCCCGCCCGGCACAACAAAGCAGTCGCCCCTCTAACCCTCACAGAAAACGGGAAGTGGACGCCCTGCTGACCACTCTGTGATGTCGACCATACATGACCATATAATCCTGGAAATCCCTCTTGAGGTGGCCAGTAATCCCGGCCATCCTCTTAGAGTTATTATGCCGCTATAAACTCATTTCATTTTCACACCTTCAAACGGTCCCGGGGTAGCACAGGCCATAGAGGCAGCTGTCAGCTAAAACACAGCTCTGGCAGTGTCATAGAGGCAGCTGTCAGCTAAAACACAGCTCTGGCAGTGTCATAGAGGCAGCTGTCAGCTAAAACACAGCTCTGGCAGTGTCATAGAGGCAGCTGTCTACTAAAACACAGCTCTGGCAGTGTCATAGAGGCAGCTGTCAGCTAAAACACAGCTCTGGCAGTGTCATAGAGGCAGTTGTCAGCTAAAACACAACTCTGGCAGTCATAGAGGCAGCTGTCAGCTAAAACACAGCTCTGGCAGTGTCATAGAGGCAGCTGTCAGCTAAAACACAGCTCTGGCAGTGTCATAGAGGCAGCTGTCAGCTAAAACACAGCTCTGGCAGTGTCATAGAGGCAGCTGTCAGCTAAAACACAGCTCTGGCAGTGTCGTAGAGGCAGCTCTCAGCTAAAACAGCTCTGGCAATATCATGGAGACAGCTGTCAGCTGAAACATAACACTGGCAGTGTCATGAAGGCAGCTGTCAGCTAAAACACAGCAATAGGAGCAGCGTCAGCTAGACGCACCTAACGCCTCTGTCATGCATCTTCTTGAAAACACGTTTTTTTTAGGTGTTAGACACGTGTGCAACACCTGCCTGTCTTTTTGCGAAGACGTTTCACTAATTAGATGGGGTAATTAGTCCCTCAGTGTTGCAGAACTACGCACATTGGAAGATAAGGTAATCAGTCCCTCAGTCTTGCAGAACTATGCACAGCTTAAGGTAATCAGTCCCTCAGTCTTGCAGAACTATGCACAGCTTAAGGTAATCAGTCCCTCAGTCTTGCAGTACTATGCACAGCTTAAGGTAATCAGTCCCTCAGTCTTGCAGAACTATGCACAGCTTAAGGTAATCAGTCCCTCAGTCTTGCAGAATTATGCACAGCTTAAGGTAATCAGTCCCTCAGTCTTGCAGTACTATGCACAGCTTAAGGTAATCAGTCCCTCAGTCTTGCAGAACTATGCACAGCTTAAGGTAATCAGTCCCTCAGTCTTGCAAAACTATGCACAGCTTAAGGTAATCAGTCCCTCAGTCTTGCAGAACTATGCACAGCTTAAGGTAATCAGTCCCTCAGTCTTGCAAAACTATGCACAGCTTAAGGTAATCAGTCCCTCAGTCTTGCAGAATTACGCACAGCTTAAGGTAATCAGTCCCTCAGTCTTGCAGTACTATGCACAGCTTAAGGTAATCAGTCCCTCAGTCTTGCAGTACTATGCACAGCTTAAGGTAATCAGTCCCTCAGTCTTGCAGAACTATGCACAGCTTAAGGTAATCAGTCCCTCAGTCTTGCAGTACTATGCACAGCTTAAGGTAATCAGTCCCTCAGTCTTGCAGAACTATGCACAGCTTAAGGTAATCAGTCCCTCAGTCTTGCAGTACTACGCACAGCTTAAGGTAATCAGTCCCTCAGTCTTGCAGTACTATGCACAGCTTAAGGTAATCAGTCCCTCAGTCTTGCAGTACTATGCACAGCTTAAGGTAATCAGTCCCTCAGTCTTGCAGTACTATGCACAGCTTAAGGTAATCAGTCCCTCAGTCTTGCAGAACTATGCACAGCTTAAGGTAATCAGTCCCTCAGTCTTGCAGTACTATGCACAGCTTAAGGTAATCAGTCCCTCAGTCTTGCAGAATTACGCACAGCTTAAGGTAATCAGTCCCTCAGTCTTGCAGTACTATGCACAGCTTAAGGTAATCAGTCCCTCAGTCTTGCAGTACTATGCACAGCTTAAGGTAATCAGTCCCTCAGTCTTGCAGAACTATGCACAGCTTAAGGTAATCAGTCCCTCAGTCTTGCAGTACTATGCACAGCTTAAGGTAATCAGTCCCTCAGTCTTGCAAAACTATGCACAGCTTAAGGTAATCAGTCCCTCAGTCTTGCAGTACTACGCACAGCTTAAGGTAATCAGTCCCTCAGTCTTGCAGTACTATGCACAGCTTAAGGTAATCAGTCCCTCAGTCTTGCAGTACTATGCACAGCTTAAGGTAATCAGTCCCTCAGTCTTGCAGTACTATGCACAGCTTAAGGTAATCAGTCCCTCAGTCTTGCAGAACTATGCACAGCTTAAGGTAATCAGTCCCTCAGTCTTGCAGTACTATGCACAGCTTAAGGTAATCAGTCCCTCAGTCTTGCAGAACTATACACAGAAGACAGTGGAAGATAAGGTAATCAGTCTCTTATCTGGAAGACGTCTTCAAATAAAGACACCCAGGTGCTGCATATGTGTTTAATTCCTTACACAAACCAAGAAGTGGCTGGGATTCGAATCATTGGCCCGGCAGCCTTTAAACTACCATGTCAAAGTACTTATCAGGAGATACTTGCTTAATAGCCTTCATCTGTGGTGGCCCACGCTAACCTTCCTAGTGTGTAGATATACCTGCATGAAAAGAATCTTGTAGCTTCTCGTAGCACCAGACGAGCCTGGCCCAAGGCCGGGCTCCGGGAGTAGAAAACTCTGGGAACTCATCAAAGGCATAGATAGACCTTCTTGGTCCAGAGACTAAAAGCATCGGCTTGATACTTGTAGTTGCCTTGTAGTCCGTGAGTTCAAGTCTCTCCCACTCTGAATAATGCAGAATTATAATTCTACATTATTATTATTATTATTATTATTATTATTATTATTATTATTATTATTATTATTATTATACATTATTATTATTATTATTATTATTATTATTTATTATTATTATCTATTATTATTATCAAAAGCAAGCGTTAAACCCACTAAGGTCAAACACTGTGGAAAAAAGATAGTAGTTAGACTGTTGGGTTTACTCCTGACTCTTTTTCTTCTACTTCAGCTCTTCCTCTCACCGGTTATTCTTCTTCTGTCCCCACTTCCCCCTCGCCCCTAGTGGCTCCTTACCTGAGAGTCTGAACTAACTAACTAACTAAGGTCAAACAGAAATGATAGATTATGCTAAGATAAATTATACAAAGTTAGAAATGACCGAAACGTCGTCTATAGTCACCTTTCGAAAGTTTAAGAGAAATCAGATCATTTTAACTGATAGAGAAAATATGAGTTAGGTAAACAAAAAAAATAAAGAATGAGAAAAATAGGTCCGTTTTAATTAGTTGGCCATGAAGTCTCTCTCTCTCTCTCTCTCTCTCTCTCTCTCTCTCTCTCTCTCTCTCTCTCTCTTTTCTCTCTCTCCCTCATTCATCCACTTACCCAAAACTCTTTCCCCCTCTCTCCTCCTACCTTCTTGAAGCCAAACAAACAGATCAGAAGAGCTTCTCTTCAGCTCCTGGGTGAAGAGCTTCTCTTCAGCTCCTGGGTGATTAACATCTCACTCTGGGATATTGATTATCTTGTTTATTTTGGCTGTTTGGGCAGCACCATTCAGGAGCTGTTGTGTCAAAACAACTACACAATAGATGGAGGTCAACCTGTGTAGAGAGGCAGCGGGGGAAGGCAGGCAGGGAGAAAAGAAGGGAGGGAGGCAGGAAAAAGAGGGGGTTAAGGAGATGAAAATCTCCCATCTCTCATTAGAATAAACCTTGAAGTGCTGCTGAGGAAAGGCTGAAATTGATTTATTTCAGGAGTCAAAATACTGATGAGAATGATTGTCTCTTCACTGAGATATTGTATTAAATAAAAGTGGATCAGCGTCTCCTGGAGAGGATGATGTAACTTATGATATCTTCAGAACTTGAATGTAACTCCCTCATAACCTTTGTTATCTCTATATAATCGTAGTTACAATGAGGGTGTTCTTCATATTGCCTGTCTAATAGTCTCATTGTGTCTATTACTAAGCTGCAACAACATGATACATTTAGACCAGTCTTCTTAATTAGTTGTCTTCGTAAAACATTAACAAGAAGGATACTTAATAAACTATACTATAGAATCAGACACTAATTTTTACTTCATCTTTGCGGTTTCATGAAAAAAATAAAAATGTCTAAAAGTGTATTACTACCTTCCTCAGAGCACACACTTCCACTACCTTCACTACGTTTCTTGATCTAAAAAATTGCATTTGATATCGCAAACAGAACTGCTATCCTACACGAACTAACCAAAATTTATGCTGATGGTAACGTACTCGCTTGGATAATAGGTTATGTGTCAAACAGTATTTTCTGTTCTCCAAGATTTTAGAAGCGAGACAAGAAATGTCCCTAAGCACACCACAAGGAGAGGTTCTCAGTACCATGATATTTAATGTGTTAATTAATGTTATCCAAAATGCTTTACCTACCTCACATAAACATACAGTTATAAACTATGAAGATAACATCATGATCCATACAGCAGGGCATAAGTAAATGAGTATCATTCTTAATGAAATCCAAGTACTATGTACTCGACAAAGACAAACAACATGCACCAACCCTCTGTTTACAGGCTACGTTAAATCTTAGTGTAGACTTATCCTTCGCTAGGACCACCGTTTCACAACTAAATAACAAATGTAAAGATAGGCTAAGTGTTCTCACAGTTATTGCTGGCTACAACTATGGTGTTAATGCGAGAATAGTGAGAATGATGTACATAGCCTACATTACATCCTCAATTGATTATGCTGCGCCCAGGTTAATATTAACTAAAGAACATTCTCTCCGTCCCTTAAAGCTAAAGCAAAACAAAGTTCTCATAATTATTCTTGGCTGTTTTAAAACTACTAAGGTTCTTAATAAGAGGAAGAAGCTTAGTGTTCCTAATATAAGTGATAGAATAATTGAAATTAACATTGTACTTGCTATTAAAATGTTTATAAATTAACCAGACACTGTCACTACAAATATTACTAAATGTCTAAAGTAAACACATCTAAACAACTGTGAAAACAAACTATATTAAGTTTGTGACCTGTACGAAGTTTGTCATAGTAGACAACAAGAGCAGTTCACACCTCCACGGAGGTAGTGTTTGTATCATCACTTGTAATCTCTTTCTTAAATCACTTGCAAAGACAACTGTTCAAGAAGGAATTTCTGGCTTAAGTCAGCAATAATGTAACACAAATTATATAGAGTGATGGATCTAAGCAGGAGTCTACTAGCAGGGCTGCACCTGCTCTTGTTGTTACCTTCCTAGATAACAAATATAACAGCCATGTTGAGTTAGCTATAAGAATTAACAACTGGGCGTCTACACTACAAGCTGAAGTATTTGTCATCATAATGACACTAAAGTTAACTTACAACACTAAGCTTGACTCCTTGATCATTACTGATTCCATGTCACCACTGAAGGCTCTTGATTCACATAATGACTCTAACTACATGCTCACTGGAGAAGCCAGGCATAAATGTTCAACATATCTGAGAGAAAGGAATTAATGTACAATTCTTATGGATTCCATCACTCAATGAATTACTCCTTTACGATAAAACTGATAAATTGTCCAAAGTACACTGAAGGAAAATTCAGAAAACAGGACAAGTGTTTCCTGACGCGGGTCTTCGTCAGATGATGACCCGCCGTTGGAGCTTTTGGTCATCTGACCGAGGCCTTCCACTGGCTTACCCCTCCACCCCTTCAAAAATTATGGAATTAGATTCATATAATATTGCATACCCACATGATGATCAAACTCATTGCAAAGTATGTGGTCAGTCTAGTTGTAACTTTACTGAACACTGAGTGTTCAAACCTTCAACTCTGGTGTGTCAAACTTAGGAAAAGATTCGGATTGATTTTTGTCCATGTTGGTACAAATTTCACTGAAGAAATTTTGAAAATATTAATACAGATTCTCCCCAACTTGCGACCTATGCGACTTACGTCCATCCGCACATACGACAATATATATATATATATATATATATATATATATATATATATATATATATATATATATATATATATATATATATAAATCAGAAAAATATAAAATATATGTACGTATAGAAATTACCCTTGGTCATACGTCGACCAGCGCTAGTGGTTGCGTGCGTACGACAGTGACGCAGATCTGGCAATTTCTGAAGCCTATGACTGACACTATAGGTGAGGAACATCAGTTTGTGAGGAAAACATCAATATGTGAGTAATAAAACATCAATATGTGAGTAATAAAACATCAATATGTGAGTAATAAAACATCAATATGTGAGTAATAAAACATCAATATGTGAGTAATAAAACATCAATATGTGAGTAATAAAACATCAATATGTGAGTAATAAAACATCAATATGTGAGTAATAAAACATCAATATGTGAGTAATAAAACATCAATATGTGAGTAATAAAACATCAATATGTGAGTAATAAAACATCAATATGTGAGTAATAAAACATCAATATGTGAGTAATAAAACATCAATATGTGAGTAATAAAACATCAATATGTGAGTAATAAAACATCAATATGTGAGTAATAAAACATCAATATGTGAGTAATAAAACATCAATATGTGAGTAATAAAACATCAATATGTGAGTAATAAAACATCAATATGTGAGTAATAAAACATCAATATGTGACTAATAAAACATCAATATGTGAGTAATAAAACATCAATTTGTGAGTAATAAAACATCAATATGTGTGTAATAAAACATCAATATGTGAGTAATAAAACATCAATATGTGAGTAATAAAACATCAATATGTGAGTAATATAACATCAATATGTGAGTAATAAAACATCAATATGTGAGTAATAAAACATCAATATGTGAGTAATAAAGCATCAATTTGTGAGTAATAAAACATCAATATGTGAGTAATAAAACATCAATATGTGAGTAATAAAACATCAATATGTGAGTAATAAAACATCAATATGTGAGTAATAAAACATCAATATGTGAGTAATAAAACATCAATATGTGAGTAATAAAACATCAATATGTGAGTAATAAAACATCAATATGTGAGTAATAAAACATCAATATGTGAGTAATAAAACATCAATTTGTGAGTAATAAAACATCAATTTGTGAGTAATAAAACATCAATATGTGAGTAATAAAACATCAATATGTGAGTAATAAAGCATCAATTTGTGAGTAATAAAACATCAATATGTGAGTAATGAAACATCAATATGTGAGTAATAAAACATCAATATGTGAGTAATAAAACATCAATATGTGAGTAATAAAACATCAATATGTGAGTAATAAAACATCAATATGTGAGTAATAAAACATCAATATGTGAGTAATAAAACATCAATATGTGAGTAATAAAACATCAATTTGTGAGTAATAAAACATCAATTTGTGAGTAATAAAACATCAATTTGTGAGTAATAAAACATCGATTTGTGAGTAATAAAACATCAATTTATGAGTAATAAAACATCAATTTGTGAGTAATAAAAATCAATTTGTGAGTAATAAAACATCAATTTGTGAGTAATAAACATCAATATGTGAGTAATAAAACATCAATATGTGAGTAATAAAACATCAATATGTGAGTAATAAAACATCAATATGTGAGTAATAAAACATCAATATGTGAGTAATAAAACATCAATATGTGAGTAATAAAACATCAATATGTGAGTAATAAAACATCAATATGTGAGTAATAAAACATCAATATGTGAGTAATAAAACATCAATATGTGAGTAATAAAACATCAATATGTGAGTAATAAAACATCAATATGTGAGTAATAAAACATCAATATGTGAGTAATAAAACATCAATATGTGAGTAATAAAACCTCAATTTGAGTAATAAAACCAATTTGTGAGTAATAAAACATCAATTTGAGTAATAAAACATCAATTTGTGAGTAATAAAACATCAATTTGTGAGTAATAAAACATCAATTTGTAAGTAATAAAACATCCATTTGTGAGTAATAAAACAGGTTGGTAAAAAAAAACGAGATAATCATGACAGAAATTTATTAGGTTTAAAGAATACTGTACAGGTATACGACTTGTACATGTCATGCTGACATAACTCCCACATTTCGAAATCCGACCGGTCGGTCGGACATAAGTCGGGGAGGATCTGTACTGGTTTTCCTGCGTTAGCTTGTGAATGACTTATCGGATTGCCTTCAAACCCCAACAACTCTAACTTGAGAATGAAATTTCAGAGCGACATCAAGCATAGTGCTGGTGTAGTCTGGGATATTGGTCTCTCAAGACATGGCGTCCCACGTGCGTCCTGGGACGCAGCTTCCCAATATGCGTTATGAATCACAACATGCTAGCAAGTTCTGGGCGACGTTGCGTACCAGCATGCGTCCAGGTCGGTGGTGCGACCCAGCATGCGTCCAGGTCGGCGGTGCGATCCAGCATGCGTCCAGGTCGGCGGTGAGTCGCAGCATGCGTCCAGGTCGATGATGCGTCCTAGCATGCGTCCAGGTCGACGATGCGTCCCAACATGCGTCCAAATCGACGGTGCGTCCCAGCATGTGTCCAGGTCGGCGGTGCGACCCAGCATGCGTCCAGATCAACGGTGCGACACAGTATGCGTCCAAGTAGGCGGTGCGTCCCAGCATGCGTCCTGGGACGCAGCGACCCAGGCCTCTACACCATCTTGTAAAAAGACTAAAAAAAATAAAGTGAAAAAATGGGAAGACAATAAAATGTGATTTAGGGACATCACTGATGTCTGGCTGGACGGTCAGTGTCCACGGGTGTCCAGCCGATTAGATGGACGCCAATGGGTGTCCAATGAAACCCATGGGTGTCCAGAAGTAAATAGGTTTTTTTCAAGAGCGAATATAGGCTTCTTTCAAGAGTAAATAGGCTTTAACCTCTCTACCTCAGATCATCTTATGTATTGTGAAGTAATGACACGAGAGAGAAAGAATGAAGAGGGATAAGTGATGGAAGAAGGTAGATGCTTAATGTAAAAAGGTAGATGAGTGATGGAAGAAGGTAGAGGACAAATGGAACGTAAAAGAGGATGAGTAAAATACTAGGTTGAACAAGAATCAAGAGGACTGTTGGAAAGTGAGAAGATGGGTGTTATCTAGTTGTTTACACGTGTCGATACATAACCCCTAGCACAGCTTCTGCCTATTCTGATTTCCAGGACCCGATCGTACTTACTCTTGAAGCTGTGTGTGTGTAGTATTTGCCTTCACTAATTCTTTGTTTAGTGCATTCCACAGCGTTGTGCCTGTTTATTCTTTACCATTCCGAGACTGAAGGAAGATTTTCTAATATACCAATGGAATTGCTTCGTCTTTAGCTGCCGCCTGTGTCCCTGACTTCTTGTATTCGTATTTTCTACAGCCTGTCCCTAGCCACGTTATCTGAGTATTTTATATGTGTGTGTGTGTGTGTTTCAGATAAAGGAAATTTATCATAGTGTGTTGAAGTTATTATAATGTGTTGGTTACCATTGTTTTCCTGACTTGGTCTTCCCGACTTGTCCGTCTTTCTCTCTAAGAATTGTTGCGGATTATTACATTCAAATAAACCAGCGCTAAACCCGTTTGGGTCGTACATTCCCGAGGAAGAACAATAAATTCCACTGAGGTTGTTCACAATCTCCGCCATCAGTGATCCTCTCCAAGTAAACAAAATATTAATAAAGGCGCAGACACTCACTATGGAAATTGTATGTTAATAAGATCGTGAAGGTGCGAGGCCCCACGCTGGCTCCAACACCTTAACAAAGTGTTTGATGCCCCGCACTCGATCCTCTCTTGTCTTCCGTCAACACCACCACTTGTTGCTTTCTTCCGTTTATACTGCACACTTGCACCTCTGAAGTAGTACGTTTACCTCTATGCAAACTAAACGTATCCTGAAGGAGAAAAAGAAAAGGAGAAGAATAGAGGAAGAAAAGAAGAGGTTAGTGTGTTATATAGAATTTATTTCTTTGGTAACTTTTGTTCGCGAATAAGGGCTGCATTAAATTCACATTGATTTAAAAAAAAATATGTCACTGACTTTTTGGGGTTATTCTAGGTAATTTTACACTATGTACTTGTACCTAAATAAACTTACTTAATGTATATACCCTCTATCGTAGTTTTTAACCCTCTATCGTAGTTTTAACCCTCTATCGTAGTTTTAACCCTCTGTCGTAGTTTTTAGAACTCTATAGTAGTTTTTAGATATCTCTATCGTAGTTTGTAACCCTATATACTAGACACTTGTACCTCCAGAGTGGTGTTAGTGTGTTAATTCGGGTTTATTTCTTCGGTAATTCAGGTTCTGGAAGGAAGGCTGCCATAAATTTACATGGATTTCAAGAAACAAATTTATATGTTATCCAAACCGTCAGTCAGAGTGTTGCCACCATGGAAGCTTCATTTTTTTTTTTTTGTATAAATTTTTATCTGTGTTATTTATATCATTCGGATCCGGTATCTCAAAAAAAAAATCCTGCAAATAATAGTCTTAAATAGCGATTCAAAAAAAAAAATAATAATTTATTGTAAATATATGGTGATATATTCTGGCCGTCGTGAGAGAAACACTGAGGTGGTCACTGGTATTTCTTATATTACTGATAGCTGAGGGAGATACAGGGTGGTGCGGTGTGTGTGTTGTTCCTTGACAGGGTGTTGCAATGTGTTGTTCCTTGACAGGGTGTTGCAATGTGTTGTTCCTTGACAGGGTGTTGCAATATGTTGTTCCTTGACAGGGTGTTGCCATGTGTTGTTCCTTGACAGGGTGTTGCAATATGTTGTTCCTTGACAGGGTGTTGCAATGTGTTGTTCCTTGACAGGGTGTTGCAATGTGTTGTTCCTTGACAGGGTGTTGCAATGTGTTGTTCCTTGACAGTGTGTGTTGTTCCTTGACAGTGTGTGTTGTTCCTTGACAGTGTGTGTTGTTCCTTGACAGTGTGTGTTGTTCCTTGACAGTGTGTGTTGTTCCTTGACAGTGTGTGTTGTTCCTTGACAGTGTGTGTTGTTCCTTGACAGTGTGTGTTGTTCCTTGACAGTGTGGTGCAGTGTGCGCTCCTTGACAGGGCAGCACAGAATGTGTTGTTAAGGATAGGAACGCAGCCATGCAAAGGTGAGATCATTTTTTAGTATGCTCCTTATGCATGAATGGAGGGTATTGACGAGTCTTGGTCCCATTACACTTACTGAGCTATCTCTTAGTATTCTCAATGCGCCCTTCTTTTCATTTGAGTAATATACTCCATTTACAAAGACTCTTACTCGCATCGAGAGTAATTACAGTGTGCAGGTTTGGAACCAATCCTCTCCACACATTCCTAGGTGTACATTTTGATGTATCTTTCTTGCCTACGTTCCACACAATACAATACAAGGGACTTAATGTATTTCAAATTGCTTAGGTCATCCTTGATTTTACGCTCTAAGGATGACAGCAGCGTTTGTATCACAAACGCGAACCTCCAAATCAAGGGATGCCAAGCTAATGGTGGTACTCTGTTACTTGTGATCTTCAGACTAATATGACTGCATGCTAGCACCACTGTGACGGTGCACTGTACTTTCTGCAGTACTGTGATTTCACTTGCCTTAAAAAGAGGTGTTAGTAAGCAGCAATATTCCAGTCTATAGAGCACAGGGAGGCCTGGTCATGGATTAGGCCTCGGGGGCGTTGACCCCCCGGAACGCTCTTCAGATAGACAAGTAACTTTGAGTGTCATCATTGGCTTGGCATCTCTTGATTTGAAGGTTCTAGTTCTCCAACACCTGTGATAGCAACACTGCTATCTTGAATGCAAGATCAAAACATTATCACTCTTAAGTCGCTCATATTAATCTTCTGCTCTATTGGGAGGTCTGAGTTTCTTCTATACTTCCTTTCCAGTTTTTAATATTTCATTTTTTTTCATGAAATTTGTTCTCACTGAACATAATGTTCTTTTGATGAATAAGACACCTTTGCAACACTTGGGTATCTTTATTCTGGAAACGTTTCGCCAGGCAATGGCTTCTTCAGTCCAAAGATATCATTCCAGACCATGGAGCTGAACTCTTCTCCAGGCTGAGGGACTGACCACCTCAAATACTATTTCTCCAAAGTTGATGAACTGATTATATCATCTTCATTTCACTTCTGCACCAGCTGCCTCTGCATTTGACTGAAGAAGCCTACTGTGTATTGTTCCAGTCTCGATATTGTGCCTTTTTTCGTTCTGATAGAACATAATCCATTTGTAAACTTTTCCGGTTATTCCTTCTGAGCGCATTTTATTTACTGTTACAAGATGATCACACTTGCAAAGTCTGCTGTCACTACATGTCTTCCAGTACAGCAGTCTGCTGCCACTACATGTCTTCCAGTACAACCAAGACAATGTCGTAATGATCCAGCAATTGTGAGAGGCAGGAACGACCTGCTTTATACCCATGTTGCCCTCTGTTGTGATTCTGCGTGTTTACCAATTGATATTTTGAGACGACAGTACTATATGTCTATATTTTTACTGCAGTTGCAGAAAAAATATGGGGGCTATATCGATGGCTTTTAATATCTATAGAGTGACTCCTGTGTCCAGACTTTCTCCATGGCGTATGGATTTGAAGCACGTGAGAGTAATTTTTTTTGTGTATGTAATTTTTGAGGTTAGGTAAGGTTTGTCAGGAAACAGGACAAGTGTTTCCTGACGTGGATCTTAGTCGTGTGATGACCCAAAGCTGGAGCTTTTGGTCATCTGATCAAGGCCTTCCGCTGGCTTACCCCTCCAACCCTTTAAAAATTATGGTTGCAATTACAACCATGGGGCAGTGTGTAGACATACTATTAATGGTTTCTTCAAAGTCGAGTTCTTCTAGGAGGGTTGTCAAAATGTTTGAGAAAGTTGGCAGTTTTTTGAACTGAATGAATAATTCATTTGAATTGTAAATCTATAATCTGATAAATGGTTTGCTAAACACAAAGTTATATTGTAACTTCAGTATTTTGGTTATGTCTTTGTTGTCTTCTGTGTAGGTTCTATCTACTTAAAGTAAAAGATTAATTCTGGATGTGATTTTTTGCTCTGGTTTTTCCATATGATTTTTTTTTTTTAGTTTTACTAATGACAGGGTGGCACATAATGTGTTGTTCCTTGACAGGGTGGCACAGAATGTGTTGTTCCTTGACATAGTGGCACAGAATGTGTTGTTCCTTGACATGGTGGCACAGAATGTGTTGTTCCTTGACATGGTGGCACAGAATGTGTTGTTCCCTGACATGGTGGCACAGACTGTGTTGTTCCTTGACATGGTGGCACAGAATGTGTGGTTCCCTGACAGGGTGGCACAGAATGTGTTGTTCCTTGACATGGTGGCACAGAATGTGTGGTTCCCTGACAGGGTGGCACAGAATGTGTTGTTCCTTGACATGGTGGCACAGACTGTGTTGTTCCTTGACATGGTGGCACAGAATGTGTGGTTCCCTGACAGGGTGGCACAGAATGTGTTGTTCCTTGACATGGTGGCACAGAATGTGTTGTTCCTTGACAGGGTGGCACAGAATGTGTTGTTCCTTGACATGGTGGCACAGAATGTGTTGTTCCTTGACAGGGTGGCACAGAATGTGTTGTTCCTTGACATGGTGGCACAGAATGTGTTGTTCCTTGACAGGGACGTACAGTCTCTCTTCCCCTCCCTCGCAACACCATCAAAACAGAAGGAACAGTAGCATCATTCGCTCCAGGTCAGGCAATACCAACCATCTAAGGAGCGTAGTCAACGAACACCAACAGTACCGTCCAACTACTTAGGGTTAACCTAGATACCAACCTCCACCCCATAACACTTAGATCCGCCTGACACTCGAGAGGGTAATACGCACGACGCCCTTACACGCACTGATACATAGCTCTCTTTTGCCGATTTACAGGTGGTCACGAGATAACAATGAGATTATCGCCTCTATCCTGGCAATGGGATAGCACTCTGTTGGCTGCAAGGGGAAGGTGGCCTCTAGTGAGACTCCAACGGTGCTGATAGATTTATTGTTGGTGAGGTTTTGGTGCCTTTGTGTGCTTGTGGTGACTGTGGTTGTGAAGCAGGTAATGGGAGGGGGTGTAGGGGGTGACCGAGGGGAGGGGAGGGGTTTCACTGGATGATTTTTTTTAGTTAGCAAAGTTGGATACATCAGCTGTGTGCTGCTACACTATTCACTATGATAGTTACACAGTGGGAAGAAAGGTTAACTGTGTTTCTCTGTTATAACCCAGGATGTGGTTCATATAAGATGTTATAACCCAGGATGTGGTTCATATAAGATGTTATAACCCAGGATGTGGTTCATATAAGATGTTATAACCCAGGATGTGGTTCATATAAGATGTTATAACCCAGGATGTGGTTCATATAAGATGTTATAACCCAGGATGTGGTTCATATAAGATGTTATAACCCAGGATGTGGTTCATATAAGATGTTATAACCCAGGATGTGGTTCATATAAGATGTTATAACCCAGGATGTGGTTCATATAAGATGTTATAACCCAGGATGTGGTTCATATAAGATGTTATAACCCAGGATGTGGTTCATATAAGATGTTATAACCCAGGATGTGGTTCATATAAGATGTTATAACCCAGGATGTGGTTCATATAAGATGTTATAACCCAGGATGTGGTTCATATAAGATGTTATAACCCAGGATGTGGTTCATATAAGATGTTATAACCCAGGATGTGGTTCATATAAGATGTTATAACCCAGGATGTGGTTCATATAAGATGTTATAACCCAGGATGTGGTTCATATAAGATGTTATAACCCAGGATGTGGTTCATATAAGATGTTATAACCCAGGATGTGGTTCATATAAGATGTTATAACCCAGGATGTGGTTCATATAAGATGTTATAACCCAGGATGTGGTTCATATAAGATGTTATAACCCAGGATGTGGTTCATATAAGATGTTATAACCCAGGATGTGGTTCATATAAGATGTTATAACCCAGGATGTGGTTCATATAAGATGTTATAACCCAGGATGTGGTTCATATAAGATGTTATAACCCAGGATGTGGTTCATATAAGATGTTATAACCCAGGATGTGGTTCATATAAGATGTTATAACCCAGGATGTGGTTCATATAAGATGTTATAACCCAGGATGTGGTTCATATATGATGTTATAACCCAGGATGTGGTTCATATAAGATGTTATAACCCAGGATGTGGTTCATATAAGATGTTATAACCCAGGATGTGGTTCATATAAGATGTTATAACCCAGGATGTGGTTCATATATGATGTTATAACCCAGGATGTGGTTCATATAAGATGTTATAACCCAGGATGTGGTTCATATAAGATGTTATAACCCAGGATGTGTTTCATATAAGATGTTATAACCTAGGATGTGGTTCATATAAGATGTTATAACCCAGGATGTGGTTTATATAAGATGTTATAACCCAGGATGTGGTTCATATAAGATGTTATAACCCAGGATGTGGTTCATATAAGATGTTATAACCCAGGATGGGGTTCATATAAGATGTTATAACCCAGGATGTGGTTCATATAAGATGTTATAACCCAGGATGTGGTTCATATAAGATGTTATAACCCAGGATGTGGTTCATATAAGATGTTATAACCCAGGATGGGGTTCATATAAGATGTTATAACCCAGGATGTGGTTCATATAAGTTGTTATAACTCAGGATGTGGTTCATATAAGATGTTGAAATGTGTCAGCCAGAGCTGGGAGACTTCAGTAGTGTCAGCCAGAGCTGGGAGACTTCAACAGTGTCAGCCTGAGCTGGGAGACTTTAGTAGTGTCAGCCAGAGCTGGGAGACTTCAGTAGTGTCAGCCAGAGCTGGGAGACTTCAGTAGTGCCAGCCAGAGCTGGGAGACTTCAGTAGTGCCAGCCAGAGCTGGGAGACTTCAGTAGTGTCAGCCTGAGCTGGGAGACTTTAGTAGTGTCAGCCAGAGCTGGGAGACTTCAGTAGTGTCAGCCTGAGCTGGGAGACTTTAGTAGTGTCAGCCTGAGCTGGGAGACTTCAGTAGTGTCAGCCAGAGCTGGGAGACTTCAGTAGTGTCAGTCTGAGCTGGGAGACTTCAGTAGTGTCAGCCTGAGCTGGGAGACTTCAGTAGTGTCAGCCAGAGCTGGGAGACTTCAGTAGTGTCAGCCTGAGCTGGGAGACTTCAGTAGTGTCAGCCTGAGCTGGGAGACTTCAGTAGTGTCAGCCTGAGCTGGGAGACTTCAGTAGTGTCAGCCAGAGTTGGGAGACTTCAGTAGTGTCAGCCAGAGCTGGGAGACTTCAACAGTGTCAGCCTGAGCTGGGAGACTTCAGTAGTGTCAGCCTGAGCTGGGAGACTTCAGTAGTGTCAGCCTGAGCTGGGAGACTTCAGTAGTGTCAGCCAGAGTTGGGAGACTTCAGTAGTGTCAGCCAGAGCTGGGAGACTTCAGTAGTGTCAGCCAGAGTTGGGAGACTTCAGTAGTGTCAGCCTGAGCTGGGAGACTTCAGTAGTGTCAGCCAGAGTTGGGAGACTTCAGTAGTGTCAGCCTGAGCTGGGAGACTTCAGTAGTGTCAGCCAGAGTTGGGAGACTTCAGTTGTGTCAGCTAGAGCTGGGAGACTTCAGTAGTGTCAGCCTGAGCTGGGAGACTTCAATAGTGTCAGCCTGAGCTGGGAGACTTCAATAGTGTCAGCCAGAGCTGGGAGACTTCAGTAAGACAATGAGGATATGGTCAAGTATTCCATTAAAGGTTCATCAGCTACGACAGCTTCAAAGGTCACCCTCCAGCAGAGCTGGAGTTACTATCACTTGGGAAGTACCATCTCTCAGGACAGCCTATCCTGTACACAGAAGAAGCAGATTTTTACGAAGCTGTCTCCATCATCCCAAAGCGGAAACAAGAAAAAATATACATAGGAGATTAAGGTAAGAGAGGAAGAGAAATGAGGAATTTGGATAACATGGGTTTCCACTGATACCTTCTGCCTTGCCTCAGAGAATTCCCCCTCCTGTCTCCTACTGTCTTGCAACATTGCATAGCTCCTGACGACGCACGAGAGTGGGAAAGATCTTGAGCTAAAGATTTCCATCCCCATGTGGCTTGTTCTGCATTGTTAAGATCGCCTGTCTGCGATTGTTTTCATAGGTAAATACATATATACAATAGTAGATAGCCAGTTATTTTATGCTAACAGTGGGTGGGAAATGGGAAAGAGATGAGGGAGGGGTGTGTGGTGGTACCTTTGTGGACGGGTTGGTGGGGGTACTTTTGGGAGCGTGTATTGGAAACTGAGTTGAGTGGTAGTCATGTTGACTCTGTCGGAGTGTTACATTTGTAGGGACCTTTGTAGGTACATTTGTAGGGACCTTTGTAGGGACCTTTGTAGGTAAATTTGTAGGGACCTTTGTAGGGACATTTGTAGGGACGTGTAGAGGTGCATCACCACCACAACTACCACCGTAACAACCACCACCACAACAACAACTACCACCACCAACACAACAATTACCACCACCACTACCACCACCACTACCACCACCACTACCACTACCACCCACTACCACTACCACCACAACAACAACTACCACTAACACCACCACCACAACTATCACCGCTACTATCAATAACACAACTAACTACTACCATGTAGATGAATGGTTCAGAGAACCGACAAGTTATAAATTAGACACATATGCAACACTTTGGTATCTTTATTGAGGAAACGTTTCGCCACACAGTGGCTTCATCAGTCCATACAAAGGAGAAAGGTGTAAGGAGAGGAGGAGTTGAGGTTATCAGTCCCTCTGCCTGGAGTCGATGTGTTCAGTCCATCAATCTTGTAGGAAGTACAGCACAGGGTCGTAGAAGTGGCTTATATACTGTAGTCAGGTGAGGTGAAGCAGCAGGAGGCGGGGTCATAGTGGTACCATCCACTAGTCGAAGTAGGTCTTCGTCCAAAGGTTGGACAAGTGTTTCTACAAGATTGATGGACTGAACACATCGACTCCAGGCCAAGGGACTGATTACCTCAAACTCCTCCTCTCCTTACACCTTTCTACTTTGTATTGGACTGATGAAGCCACTGTGTGGCGAAACGTTTCCTCAATAAAGATACCCAAATGTTACATATATGTCTAATTTATAACTACTACCATCACCACTACCACCACTATAACCACAATCACCAGCTACCACTCAACTACCACCACCACCATCACTACTAAACTACTATCACCACCTCCCAGTCAGTGCCTGACCAGCTGGGCTGTGGTCCGTACGTTGGATTGCGTGCAGCCAGCAGTAACAGCCTGGTTGATCAGGCCCTGATCCGCCAGGAGGCCTGGTCTTGGACAGGGCCGCGGGGGCGTTGACCCCCGAACACCCTCCAGGTAGGAAGATAACCTCTTCCTCCTATATTCATGTCCTAAGCGATACCGATATATAGAAGGGAAATGAGGATAGGACAAAAACGGAGGGCAGGAAGACTGGAGGGAGAGGTACGGGAGAAAGAGGGAATGATGGAAGAAGGAAGGGAGGGAGGGAGGGAGGGAGGGAGGAGGGAGGAAAGTCCAGGAACCTTTATAATGTACCGTGAAGGAGCCAGGAATGTCCCTCAACGTGCTGCTGTTAACACTGCTGATATGTCCAGTACT